>APFE030373244.1:4070-45244 GCA_000404065.3 Pinus taeda
TATATATTATATAAAAAACGCTTCAGGATTCGCTCCCAAACCGGGAGCTGCTTCTAAAAATGTCGCTCCCGCACATGTTTTCGCTCTCGCTCCCCGCTTTCGCTCCTACTCCCAAGTAACATTGACTGGATCATTCTCTCTTGTGAGATTTTCGCTATTCTTTTCAAAGGACAAAATTGGATGGATGGACGAATTTTGATGTTTGGATCTCTTCGTTTTTTGTCTTGGAGCTTCTATATTGGCATATGATGATGATTGGATATACTTGTTCTCACATGTAAGTGATTTTTTAGTGCTATTTTGTCTTTTCTTATGTCACATGCATGTTGTTGGGGAAATTCGTTCTACTAGGCTGAAATTTGTTGCTTTTCTTGTGTGAAATGGCAGAAATTTGTCTTTTTATAGTGTTGCATCATGTCATGGGCCATGTTTGAATAAGTGAATGTTCCTACAGATATTTTGTTAAAATTTTATCTTGATAAGTCACCACATATTGCATATCAAAGTGCAAATACCTTGAAGCAATTGTCCTATGCCCTAATTGCCATCCGAAAATGTTCTAGAGGCCTCCTTGAGTAAGTGAAATCATCCCAAGCATCGGAATCTTCCTGGCTCCATTTCTCCCAAAGGATTAGGCACTAATCCTCCATAGGTGATCATCAAAAAAGCATAATATTTATCACCTCTCCCTCTTTCTTTTGGCCTAGCCTCCATAGGGGACCTAGGGCATCACATTTCTCACAAATTACTCATCAAAAGAAATTTGATCTCTTAGTCTCTACTACATTGTTGTGTCTCCTAGGAGCCCTCCAAATTTGAAGCCATTCCGATGGTGGGATCTCAAGATATTTCAAGCCCTAGCTTCGAGATTGTTTCTTTCCCTTTGATTTCCTGGCTTGTGACCTCATTGGGATCATTACATTAAGACTGTTGAAAATTCTTCCCGTGATCAACTTCTTCCCCTTTAGGTCAAGCATACCCTTGATTGATCAACTCCACACCCTTGACCTAACTTTGGGTCCACTTGGTCTTGTGTGGTCCCACAACCTTTTGAAGATAATTTCACAAAGGCCATTTGGAATCCAAGTTTTCACAAGGATCTCTTGGACTAGGTCCCTCCTTTACAAATCTTATTTGCAAAACCTAGCTCTTGAAATCCCCTTGGCCCTTCTTAGAGAACTTTACACCTTGCTTCTCAAGCGAGCAAACCACAAAGTTGAGTCTCTCTTGTGAATAGGCCCTTAGGAATCACTCTCATCCCTTTATTGACTTATTCACCTAGTGATTTCCTTCATACCAGGTCTCCTCCCATAGATGAAAGTTCGTAAAGAGCAAGGAGCTTTAGCTAAAGTGACAGTGGGCTATTGCTACATTATTTCCCTTGACCTAGTAGTTGTCCCTTAGTATCCCGTCTTAGGACCCCTACTAGTTGAGCGGTAAGAAGCCTCAAGAAATGCCTCACTTCTTCTCTATATCCATAGGCTATGTCCCTATTGTTGGTCCATCCTAAACCTTAGGAGCCTCTTGGTCCTGATCCTCTACCCCTGCTAGCTCCATATCATGGGACCTCTTAAAGGTCCTACCCTACTAGAATTTGTCATCCCAACTAGCGATAACTCTCCTCTGTCCAGGAATGCAAACTCTATAAGCCTTTGAGCCCTAATTATAGCCCACAACTATGCCCATTTACAACAAGGGATCCAACTTAGTTATTTTCTTCGTAAGATTGTGAACATACACTAAACTACCAAAAATGCGCAGATAACTTACCTTTGGTTTCACTCTTGTTCTCCTCATGACTCATACCCTCCAATACTCTATCAGAACTCCTTTTATGTAGATACACAATTGTATTGCAGGCCTTTGCTCACAAAAACATAAGCAATTCCTAGTCATAAATCATTTCCCTCGTTGCCTCCATTACATTCCTGCTTTTCCCCTCATCAAACCCATTATGTTGAGGGTTGTAAGGTACAGTGAGCTCCTTCTTAATCCTTGTTGCCTTACAAATATTGGAACTCATTAGAGGTATACTCGCCCCCATTATCCAATCTCAACACCTTAATCTTCTTCCTAGTTTGGTCCTCCACAAGAGCTTTAACCTCCAAAAACTAATCGAAGATCTTACCCTTGGTCTTCAAGACGTAGATATAAGTCTTCCTAGAAAAATCATCTATAAACGTCGCAAAATACAATCTCTATCACTGATTCCACTAACATAGGACCACAAACGTCCATATGAACCAACTCCAATACATCCTTGGACCTGGTCTAGCTATGAGGAAACGTATCCTTGGCTTTCTTGTCAAGCAAACACACCCTCTTTCTCCACCCTGATCTCCTGAAAACCTATAACCATTCTCTATAACATTGGAAGAGCCTTGTAGTGTAAGTGTCCATCTTCATGTGCCAAAGATTGCTCTAGTTGTCACTCTCGTGTACGAAAGTCTTCACCGACTATCCTCTCAACAAATAGAGATTCTTATCCCTTCTCCCAAATACTCGCCTCTTGCGAGGATCAATGCTTTTCAACACAATAACCACTTCACCTCCCATGAAGTTGATTTCTAGTCCTCTGTCCTCCATGGCCCAAACCGATAAGAGATTCTTCCCCAAACTCAATAACAACACTTCCTCCACCTCCATGATACCTACTAAGTCCATCTGAAACTCAATGCTACCAATGCCCTCCATTGCATACTTGGTATTATCACCAAGCTCTACATGTATATCTCTAGGCTCCTTAGTCATGTTGATGAAAATGTCTTGACATCTTGTCATGTGACGAGATGCTCCGCTATCCACAAACCAAACACCTCTCGAGACGGTTCCCAAAAGGCAAAACACCAAGACAAAATCCTTCTCGAACTTTTCAGCCTATTCATCAATTTGTGCAACGATTGTCGCGGATGTCCTTCCCTTACCCTTCTTTTTGTTTGGACACTGATTGGCGAAATGTCTGAACTTGTGACATGCAAACCCCTTGACTTTGTTCATGTCCTCCTCTTTACCCTATGAAGATCCACATACACTCTGATTCTACGTGGTGTTCCCTTTGCCCTTTTCGCTTATGCAGCAAGAACAAACTCCTCTTTCTCCAGACCACTCCTTCGCTATCCTCCAACTCATGAATTCTCCCAAATCTCCTTCTGGATGAAACCATCCCACGACCGACTCCAATCAATAAGTTGTTGCCCAGCCAAGATCCCATCCACAAAGGTGGTCCAATGCTCGACGCGTCCTTTTAGAGCTACTTCCAAAATCTCTTAATCATTCACAACCTCCCCAACAATTGAAAGCTCATCGCGAGCCTATTGGAACTTTATGAGGTAAGATGTTACAATCTCATACTTGTTCATCGTGATGTTGTTTATGTTTCCCGCAACACTATCTTCTTGTTTTGGTTTGTGCTCTGATAAACACTGGGTAGGGCTACCCACATCTAACACATTGTGTCCTTCCCCGATATGTGAGGAATTATATGATCCCTCAGACCGTCCAAAATTATACCCGTTACTTTCACATCCTTCTGATTGTACTCGACTACCCAGCTTGGATCTGAAGGAACCTAAATATCTGTGTTCACAAAATTCCACAAACCATTCATTTTTAAAACTATAATTAGTCACTCCTTCCAGGGACTAAAGTTACCAGCCCCATCCAACCTATCTTCATATCTCAAACTACTCAGTGATGCCATCTCATAAATTGACCCAGTAACTTGGCCACAAAATCCCCAGATGCAACATTAAAAGTAATTTTGTTGTCAAAAAAAAAATGTTTCTGCAAACCCTAATGATCTCAAATCTCTCTTTTAGAGTTTTTTAGAGCTTTGATAACATGTAATTCTCTTAATGCCAACCTAGATTTATTTTCTTGCAACAATTATTTATTTCTAAAAGTTTATTTTATTACCCAGATAATTTTTTTGTTATTGAAAAATAAAATCACCGCCATTTTAGCTACTAAAAATTTTTACGTGGAGGAAATAAAATCAGATAGAGATCAATCACACATTATGGAACAATTAAACTTGTTCACTGAATTTTCCAATCGAAGACACATCGATGCACATAATAAATTTATATATTTTTTATTCAATAATGGATGATTTACAAGACCTTGGGTGTTTCTCCTTTATAGGAGTTGACTAGCCACATGGTTAAGACACGACTTTTGACATAAGTGCCCTTTCATAATTAATTGCGCAACTTAATTTAATTTAATTTAAGTTATTTATTAATTATTAATTAATATCTATTTATTATTATTTTATTATTTATTTTAATATATTATATAGTTATGAATATTTTATTCATAACATTGCCTCTCCCTTAAAAATGCTTTGTCCTCAAAGAATAGGCAATGTTGGGTGTTGTTGGCAAAAACGTTTCATCTCCAATGATGAGTCTTCTTCTGGTAGTCTTTTCCATTTGATAAGATATTCTTTAAAAGTCTTGGATCGTAGTACCTTCTCTCTGGTGGCAAGTATGCCTTTAAGTTCTAATATGATCCTTCCTTCTTCGTCAATCTCCACTATCTTTGTTTGCGGCGTGCACTGTTTGATTTTGACCAAGTACCGTTTTGAGGCTTGATACATTAAATGTGTTGTGAATCTGACAATTGTCTGGTAATTTTAATCCATAAACCACGCTACTTATTTTTTTGATTATTTGATATGGTCCATAATACTTAGGAATAACTTATTTTTCCCTTGTTTTAATGATAACTACTTATAGGGTTTAAGTCTGACGAAAACCCAATCTCCTTCTTCAAACTCTCTTTCATTTCCCTTGTTTTAATGATAACTGCTTATAGGGTTGAAGTCTGACGAAAACCCAACCTCCTTCTTCGAACTCTCTTTCAGTGCGGTGTTGGTCGGCTTATTGCTTCATTCTATTTTATGACATTGTTAGATTTTCTTTTAACAATTTAATAATTCTTTGGCTTTCTTATAAGTGGTTCTATACTGCTTGAACTTTAAAATTGTGCAGCACAAAATCCTTCCACCTGGGTGGTTCATAGCCATATAGGGCTTGGAAGGGAGTCATTTTAGTTGAAGTCTGATAGGTGGTATTGTACCACCATTCTGCCAAGTGTAGCCACTGAGACCATTTGTTTTGTTTGTCGATGACAAAACAACAGAGATATGTTTCCAAACATTTATTTACAACTTCAGTCTAACCATCTGTTTGGGGGTGATAAGCCAAACTTGTGTTAAGAGATATTCCTACTTGGTGGCAAAAGTCTTTCCAAAAACTGCCTTTAAATTTTGTGTCTCTATCACTAACAATAACCTTGGGAAACCATGTAGTTTGTAAATGTTTTTACAAAACACTTCTGCAATTTGCTTGGTTGCGTCAGTGTTTCTGATCGCCATGAAGTGGGCATATTTGATGAGTCTATCCACTACAACAAATATCTTGTCCTTACCATTAGACATAGGAAGTCCTTCAATGAAATCCATCGAGATTTCCTCCCATTTTTTATTTGGAATGTGTAACAGGTGTAATACACCAGGAGTTCAAATATTTTCACCCTTATTTCTCTAAAAAACATTACATTCAGCGACATACTTTTGGATTTCCTTACTCATACCCTTCCAGTAAAACAATTGTCGAATGTTGTAGTAAGTAATCAACATGCCCAACTACAGGAGCACTGTGAGATTCCTTTAGGATTTTCATTCTAAATTTGGATGACAGGATTAGGTAAATTCAAACTTTGTACCATAATATGTCATTTTTCCAATCAAAATTGGCATATCGACTGATATTTTCAAACATAGAACCACAGTCCAAATCTTTGGCACTCTCAACTCGTATTTCATCTAACCAATCAGGAACAACTACCAAGGTGGCGCATGTTGTGTTGTCATCATCCTTCCATGAGAGTGGATCAGCTACAACATTTTCCTTTCCCTTTTTGTGCAGTATTTCTAGGTCGAATGCTGAAAGTTTCTCCATCAACTTCTGTTGTTCTGTTGATAATGTTTTTTGTTGAAGTAGGAATTGAAAACTATTGTGATCGGTTCGGATTGACAACTTACTTCCGAGCAGGTATTGTCGCCATTCAATTAAAGCATGTATGATGGCAAGCATCTCCATTTGGTAAGTTGATTTCAAACTTTCTCGTTTGTTAAGCTTCCTGCTTTCGAAGGCTATAGGGTGATTGTCTTTCATTAATACTGCTCCAAATGCGAACCTTGAAACATCACATTCGACTATGAATGGTTTGGAGAAGTCTAGAGTTGCCAATACTGGTGTGGTTGACATCACTCCTTTTAGATTCTCAAAGCATTCGTCTGCCTGGTTATTCCATTGAAAAGCAATCTCTTTTAACAAGTTTGTCAAGGGCGTCGTCAAATGTGCATAGTTCTTTATGAACCTTATGTAATACCCAGTTAAACCTAGAAATCCTCTTAGTTTTCATATGTTCTTGGGTTGGGGCCATTCTTTAAGTGCTTTGGATTTTGTTGGGGTCCACTTTGACACCTTCCCTGGATATGATGGGTCCCGGGTATTCAACTTCCCATTGCCCAAAGGCACATTTTGATAACTTGGCATAAAGTTGATTCTTCTCCAATACGGAAAGTACTTCCTCTAAACACTTGAGATGTTGCTTCCACGTTTTATTGTAAATAAGGATATCATCGAAGAAGACTAATACAAATTTTCACAAGTATGGATGGAAGAGTTCGTTCATGGTTGCCTTAAAGGTGGTCGGCGCATTTGTTAATGCCAAATGGCATTACCTTAAACTCATAGTGCCTTGCATGAGTTCTGAATGCAGTCTTTTCAACGTCTTCTAATCTCACTCGAATTTGATAGTAGCCTCATCTCAAATCTAATTTTGAGAAATATTTTGCACCATGGAGTTCGTTTAGCATCTCATCAATGAATGGAATAGGAAATTTGTGTTTAACGGTAATTTTGTTTAATCCTCTGTAACCTATACACAACCGAAAAGATCCATCTTTCTTCCTTACTAATACCACTGCTGCAGCGTATGGACTTCTACTTTTCGTAATGGCTCCATGCTTTAACAGATCTTGTATCAGTTGTTCTATTTTGTTTTATGATGATGGGGGTAGCGATATGGCTTTACATCTGTTGGTGTTGAATCTAGTTTGACTTCAATGATATGTTCAATTTTCCCTTCAGGGGTAATTTCGAAGGTGAATCTTGAAAAACCTTGTCATATTTCTGAATTAGGGATGACACTTCAGATTGTTGGTGAACCCCTTCTATCGATAATAACTCTAACTAGTGACATTGTGAGACGAATATCGGGGCTCCCTTGCGAATAAGCTTCGTCATTTACTGAGTAGAAACGACTTGGGTAGGTGGGGCTTGGAATCCAAACAGTTTATACTTCCTTCCATCAATTTTGAACTTAATGAACTATTTTTGGTGATTTGTCGAATACGTCCCTAGTGTTTGCAACCATTGTACTCCTAAGACGACGTTTACTCCTCCAAAAGGGACCGTATAAAAACTAGACACCATTTCGTATTCGTTCAGTTGCATTGTAACTTTATGGCACTTTATTACTCCATCTATTCGTTTTCCATCTACCAGTTGCCACCATAACTTTTAAATCTGCTACAGGATAGGCAAAAATGTTTAGTACTTTTACAACATTGACATCTATAAAGTTGTGTGCAATGTTGCAAGAAGCGTCCCCCCCCCCCCGATTCTAAGGCCCGAAGCGCGTCCCATGCGGATTCGTACAGAAAGCATCCAGCGCGCTTCCAAAATTCAGAAGTGTGCTTCCGCCTGTTTTGGACGCTTCTTGGACACTTCCGCCTATTTTGGATGCTTCCGACTATTTTGGACGCTTAGTAGATATATTCACAATTTACTACTTTTGTCATAGATTACTCATTAGACTTGTAGGCTTGCGAATTTGAATTTTGAACCATTTTGTTTTGGCGGTGACCAAGTGACATATTTTGTAAACATTATTATTTGACTTTTGGACATGACAAATGTTGACAGTTGCTCACTTGCTAGATAAATCATAATATACTCTATGTTTTATGTTTTATAATATGCTTAAATGTTTTATGTTTTATAATATGCTTAAAAATTTGATGTATATTTGTTATCGTTAGAATATAGATGGTTGATGTACATACTAGTAACTACAATGGAATCATGGATGCCATATCTATTTTGATTTATGCAAAAATATGCATGTTTTCATGTTTTCTACAACTAATTTGGTATTTGGGATGTTTGTTTTGAGTATAAATGCAAAAAAAATATAATATATATATATATATAGCAGATGCTTCCGCAGACACTTCGCTTCCTAGATTTTTGGAAAATGACGCTTCCGCATCCCTGCTTCCAAAAAACATCCCCGCTTCGTGCAACATTGGTTGTGTGTACTTCCTGAATCTATTAACACAATAATGTTCTGCTTCTTAATATGTCCCTTAAGTTATAATGTCTGTGGTTGAGCTATCCCTGTGATAGCTGCCAGAGGAATTCTTGGCATTTATTCTTCTAGATTTGGATTAGGAGACTCATTTTCTTCATTGTTTTCTTCATCGGAGCTATTCTCTGAAGATTCTTCTTCTTGTTCTGCTTCACAATTGTAAAGTTTTTGCGTAGTACACCTGTTCCCTACGGAATATTTATCTCCACATGTCCAACATTTGCCATCCCTTTTCTTTCGAAATTTGACTATTGTTTTCCTCCATCGTGCATTGGTGGTGGAATGTACTTACCAGTGTTTTCTGAAGACAACTTACTTGACTTCCCTTTTGAGTAGTTGTTTGATTTTTCATTTCTGGCATATGGCATTTTATGTAGCTCATATTTTCACTCAATAATTATTGGTGCATGTCTAGCTTCTTCAATGGTTTTGGGTTTATGTAGTTTTAATTCTTCCCGAATATATTCTTTAAGGCCACATCGATATATTTTTAGCAATTCTTCGTCTGAGAATCCCCTTTGCCTTATAGCTAATACTTTCCACTCGTGGGTGTATTCGTTTACCAAGGCATTTTTAAAATTTTCCCAATTGAACGAACAAGTTGCACATCTATTGGACCACCATAGGAACCAATCATATGCTTCAGCTTCCAGGTTGTCTGATGTGGTCATGACCTTCTCTTGTTCACCTATTGGCGGGTTTGCTCCGAAAATGATGTCCATTTTAGTTACCCATACAATGGCACCCTTATGGTCCTTACCATCCTACTTAGGTAATTCTCTTTTAATTTAATGCAGTCTTTTTCACAAAACTTTGTATAGTATTGACTTCCTTCGAACTATATATCCGATATTCGTGGCTTTTCGTGCATCGACGGAAATTCACGGCTTGGACAAATTTTGCCTTCCGAAGTCTTGGGGCTTTGTGTAGCTGAGGGATTAAAAGGTGGATTGGCTCCTCCCATAAACTAGCTCATCATGCTCCTCAATTCTTTGATATTCTCTATCATTTGGTCTTGCGCACTAATTATCTGCTCTTGGCTCTTTCCGAATTCATCTTGCTTTCTTTCGACATTATCAAGGAGCTTGCGCATTCTATCGAGTTCTTCTTGAAATTTCTTCGAATTGTCGCCATTATTACCCCCCATCTTGGCATTATTTGTTTTCCTATCAAACCCATTTTTTTATTTAAATAAATATATAACTATATTAAAAAGAATTGAATTGCTTCCTATATCCAGCACCAGAGTGTCAAGTGATGATTGCAAATGGAGGAACAATAAATTGCTCTGGAAAGTGCCATAATATCAAGCTATCCATGGGAGAATATGTATTGACTAGCCCAATGCTTTCCATTCCAATGGGAGGTGGTGATGTTGTACTAGGAGTCCAATGGCTACAATCCGTGGGTACAATAGCTTTTAATTTTCAAGAACTTTTCATGAAATTTTCTATGGAAGGAAAGGAAGTTGTATTAAGGGGTATTGCAGGGAAACCATGAAAGATAATCAGCTCTAATGGTATGACAAGGCTTCTAAAAAAGGAACAAAGAGGTGTAATTGCACAATTATGTTCGCTAGATGTTTCCACATCGGAATCATCTATTTCTACAGATCTCCAAATAGTCCTGGACAATCATTCCAAGGTATTTGAGACTCCCAAAGGTCTCCCACCTATGCGTGATCATGATCATGCTATTCATCTGATTCTAAGAAGTGAACCTCCAAACATCAGGCCATACAGATATCCCTATGCCCAAAAGAGTGAAATTGAACGTATGGTTGCAGAAATGCTAGAGGTTGGTATGATTCAACCAAGTCAAAGTTCTTTCTCTACTCCAGTAGTATTGATGCACAAGAAGGATGGATCATGGCGCATGTGTCCGGATTATAGGGAGCTCAACAAGCTCACTATTAAAGATAAGTTTCCCATTCCTATCATTGATGAATTACTGGATGAATTGCATGGATCAATTTACTTCACCAAGTTGGATCTTCGTTCAGGATATCATCAAATCATAATGAAAATTGAAGACATTCTGAAAACAACATTTAGAACTCATGAGGATCATTATGAATTTTTGGTCATGCCTTTTGGCCTTACCAATGCACCTTCAACATTTCAAAGTTTGATGAATTCAATTTTCAAACCATCCCTTAGAAAATTTGTGTTAGTATTTTTTGATGATATACTAATATACAGCAAGTCTTGGAAGGATCATGTTGAACATGTTGACAGGGTGCTACAACTATTGGAGGAGAAACAATTATATGCAAAAAGATCCAAATGTTTCTTTGGAGTCCAAGAGGTGGAATATCTGGGTCATATTGTATCTCATGAAGGAGTTAAGGTAGACCCTAGCAAAATTAAAGCCATTAAGGAATGGAAAATCCCCACATCCATAAAGCATCTGCGAGGATTTCTCGGGTTGACAGGGTATTATCGCAAGTTTGTTAAGAATTATGGGAGAATAGCAGCACCTCTAACAACATTATTGAAGAAAGATGCATTTTCATGGACTCTGGAAGCAACAAAGACCTTCGAACATCTAAAAGAGGCAATGTGCCAAGCACCGGTCTTAGCTACACCGGACTTCACAAAAACATTTATTGTGGAATGTGATGCTTCAGGAAATGGAATTGGTGCTGTTCTAATGCAAGGTGAAAGACCCATTGCTTTTGAAAGTCGTCCAATCAAGGGAAAGTTTTTACACAAAGCTATTTATGAGAAGGAAATGTTGGCAATACTCCATGCACTTAAGAAATGGCGACCCTACCTAATGGGAAGACACTTCAAGGTAAAAACAGATCATGATAGCCTTAAATACTTTTTAGAACAAAGATTATCCTCTGAAGAGCAACAAAGTGGGTCAAAAAGATGTTGGGTTATGACTTTGAAATCATCTATGAAAAAGGGAAGCAAAATGTGGTGGCAGATGCACTCTCAGAAAGGATGAGGATGCGGAAGCATTGTGTGTGCCATTTCTATTATCCAACCAGATTGGATAAATGAAGCAAGGGAGGAATGGAAGAATGACGAAGAACTGTGGGCACTTATTCGAAAGCTACAATAAGATTCCAGTACGTCTGATACATTTAGCTGGAAAAATGATTCGTTATGGTACAAAGATCGCTTATACCTCTGTAAGAATTCCCAGCTAAAACAAAAGATTCTTATGGAATTGCACACTTCTCCCTTAGGAGGGCACTCAGGATTTTTAAAAACTTACCACAGGGTTAAGAAGGAATTTTTTTGGGATGGCCTTAAATCAGATATTCAAACGTTTGTGGCGGAATGTTTGGTTTGCCACCAAAATAAAGTTGAAACAATTAAGACATCGGGTCTATTACAACATTGGGAGGAGGTTTCAATGGATTTTATCACAGGTTTACCCAAGTCTGAGGGAAAGAGTGTCATCATGGTGGTAGTTGAAAGACTTACCAAGTATGCACACTTTTGTGCATTATCACATCCATTTAAAGCCAGTACAGTTTCTACTGCATTTATGGAAACAATTCAAAAGCTACATGGAAACCCAAAGATTATTGTAAGTGACAGAGATCCCATTTTCACTGGAAATTTTTGGACAGAATTATTTTCTTGTCTTGGTACTCAGTTAGCTCATAGCTCATCTTATCATCCTCAATCTGATGGGCAAACTGAGATAGTAAACAAATGTTTGGAAGGATATCTTCGATGCTTTGTATCTGATAAACAGACACAATGGGTCAAATGGTTACCTCTGGCTGAATGGTGGTATAACACTTCCTTCCATACAGAAACAAAAATGACACCATTTATGGCACTTTATGGGTATCAGCCACCAATCCATCACATCATATTTAAGAGAAAATTCTAAGGTTCAAGCAGTGGAACATCACATCGAACATCAACAACAAGTCCTCCAACTCTTAAAGGATAACCTCGTGTTGCCACATAATAGAATGAAACAACAGGCAGATCAACATCGCAGCGAAAGAAGTTTTGATGTAGGTGATTGGGTATTCTACGGCTACAACCATATAAGCAAATGTCCCTCAAGCAAGCTAAGAAGGATAATAAATTATCACCAAAGTATTATGGTCCGTACAAGGTGTTGCAAAAGATTGGTACTATGGCATACAAATTGGAGCTTCCTGCAGCTTCTCGATTGCACCCAGTTTTCCATGTTTCATGTTTAAAGAAGGTTATAGGCGACGAGCTCCCAGTTCAAACAATATTGCCAGAACTTGACGAGGAAGGAAAAATTATATTGGAACCAGAAGCAGTCACAGAAACAAGAACTCGACAGCTACGAACTCGATCAATTTCAGAGTACCTTATCAAGTGGAAGAACTTATCTGCTGAAGATTCCACATGGGAGGATGAGAATTTTATACAGAAGCATCCAGAACTACTCAAGCGTTGAGGACAACACTTTTTGAAGGGGAGGGGCATGTTGGGTCCCTATAATACTAGTGATTACCCCATTACTATTGTAGTTGTACCCCTTATTAATATTGTTGTGCCCCTATTGCCCCCATATTGTTATTATTGTGCCCCATAGAATCCCTCTATTGTTATTTTGGTGGCTTTATATTATTATTGTTAGGTCGGCTGGGTTATATTGTGACTCCTTAGACTCCTATATATAGAAAGGAGGTTTTGTCATTTGAATCATCCAAGAATTGTTCATTTATGTAATGTAAAGGAGGTTGCCCCCTCGAAAAGGCTGAATTCTAAGGCGTTGATCTATCTTTTCTATCTTTTCTTGAGCTGGTTTATAACAATATCAAACTTTAAAAAAAAGACGTGATTTCAAACTCACAGGTTATTCAACCGACACGAACCTCATGACTCGGATGGTGGGTCACAATTGGTGGGTGATGTTGTTTGACTTCGGACGTGGACGGGCTATGGGGACATGTTGTATAGCAATTTAACGAGGAGCAGAGTGGGTGCCAAGCACCAAACGGATCACAACGCAGAACGATGGGCGCAGCAAGTGAATGCGATGCAAACGGTGGATGTTGAACTCTCACGGAATGACGGCTACATGCAGTGGTAGGTTGACGGCACCAAGAACCAGTCGAGGAGGCCAGTCAATAGCACAAGGCGCGAGTTGGTCGATGGAGAGAGAGCACAGTCTGGAACGACCAGCGGTTAGCTACGGGAAGCACAAGGCGTGGACAAGGAGTGAAACGGTGAATGAACCCAATACAAGCAGAAGGATTTGCTTGGCTCCGATACCACTGGAACAGTTAAACTTGTTCACTGAATTTGCCAATCAAAGAAACATCGATGCACATAATAAATTTATATATATTTTATTCAATAATGGATAATTTACAAGTCCTTTGGCGGTTCTCCTTTATAGGAGTTGACTGGCCACAAAGTTAAGACACGACTTTTGACATAAGTGCCCTTTCATAGTTAATTCGGCAACTTAATTTAATTTAATTTATATATTAATATTAATTAATGTCTATTGATTATTATATTTATTATTTATTTTAATATATTATATAGTTATGAATATTTTATTCAAAACACATTACATTAGATAAACACCCACAACAATTCCCCTTCATCAATTAATCTCGAGAAAATCAAGGTTTCGACCCAAAAAGAAATTACAAAGAAATATGCATTGAATGAAACTTGTAACTTAGCCCACTAGAAGAATTCGGCCCTAGGAATTTCAGCCTGTTAAAAATTGGCCTCTAAAGAAATTCAGCCTAGAGAATTTCAGCCCACCTCTCACCAACAACTTAGCCCTATGCCTTCCTTTTTAACAGCCTTTGCACCTCAAGAAATTTGACCCTGGAAAATCAGCCTCTTTAACAATTCCACATCCTTCTCACTTCAGCGATTCGACCTCCTCGAAATGCTCTTGAATCCACCTACACTCTTCCTCTATGCTACAATCTAGTTGAGACTCTCACTCTAGAGAAATTCATTTTCTCCACCTTTGTGTCTTCACTTTTCCCTTAGGCACACTTTATAAACTTCGTCAAGCCCAAATCCCTAACCCTAATCTCCTTTCTAGAAGGTCTGGGAGATCAATTGTTGAGATCATTTCTAAGTCATTTAAATTCATTATTTATCATTAAAAATTTACTTAATAGTCCACAATAGTTAATTGACTTTAATTATTGTACTTCTTCTAAACTTAGAAAAAAAGACATAAATCACTTACTCCAAGCAAGCACCTAAAAAGGCAAGTAATCATCTTCTACATGCTAGGACACCAAGCCTATGCAGAAGACCTTTTGAAGCTATCACAAGCTTCAACAATTCAGTCACAGGGAGACAGTTAAATTTCAAGGGTTAAACAGAATGGGGGGCGTGGTCTTGGGTCACAAGTCACATGGAGAGTCACGACTCACAAATCAAGATGAGTCAACTGTGGAAGCAACGCATTCGATATTTGACATCTTTTAGTATTGTATATTTTGGCAAGGTTTATGTTTTTAAGGTTTCCATGTGAATATTTGATAAAGTCAAAGTTACGCAAGAATTAGTAACAGCAGATGTCACAGGCATAAACTCTCTCGGCACAAGAAAGTAGATATCACACAGAACTCGGAAGTGAAAGCAGGCTTAGAAACACCAAACAGAAACAGAAAGGTGGGCAGCATAAATACATCAGACCGATGCAGATGTGTTTGCCTGCATGATTAGGGCAGACCTGGCGGATTGTAAATGTAAATACACATAGACCATAGGATAACAACAGACAGCCTCATTTGGTTCGCACCGGAGATTAGATAGAAAACTTCAACCAGCAACTTGATATTATATCGTGAAAATCATAGATTCATGATTTTAGCAATATGATATTAAATGCTGAAAATTACAAACCTGAAGGCCAGCAGGGTATCCTTTGCAAAAGACATTGACAGATAAAGGCATGCATGAAGTGGATGTGTAAGATGTTGAAATAGAAATTAAGCTGGAAAACATCACAGTTTGAACTTGACAAAATAAGTAAGTCAACATGGAAAAAAATTCCTAATGTTTGAAAAAATCATTTTTCCACAAACTAAGGATTAGAAAAAATAAAAACACAGTTACAGGAGAGAAGAACATATGTGAGCAGAAATATGTGCAGAAAGAAATGTCTCACAAGTTTGTTGTGGCTTGGCATTTGATGGTTTAACAGTCACTATTGATAATATCGGCGATATTCGAAAATATCGCGATATTTTCGGCAAAACGATATATCGCCAAGAAAATATCGCGATATTTTGAAAATATCGGCAAAATATCGGCTATATTTAAAAATTTGAAAAAATTATTTTTTATGCTTGCCGATATTTGCTGATATTTGCTGATATTTTGCCGATATTTTCGCCGATATTGCCGATAAGATATTTTATGGACCCTCGCCGATATTTTCCCGATACCAATATTATCAACATTGGACTTTAACTATGTGGGTTTTTTGGAAAGTACTAAAGTTAACATTGGACTTGTGTAAATCACATTGGTTAAGTAGTTGCATTTGCAAACACATCTCCAGACACAACAGTGGTATAGACATGGACTGGGCAGTTGCTGCATGCAATAAACAACATTTGTATACTTAGAGGAATGCTTTGATACCAATGTAACGAACAAAGTTCGTAATCTTCAGAATATTTCGAAGACAAAGACATCCATTGTAGGACAAGTAATTGTATATAAGAATATTTGAACACAAGTGAGATGATGATTACAAATGAGCGTGAAGGCCTACTTATATACCCTAGGCAGAGACCCCTTCACAAATGGTCATGTCCTTAGAACATGCCTCTTCAATACCAACTATTAGTTTGTTAATCATTAATTATGATTATTATTGTTTTTATTATTTTTTATTATCTTTCTATTAATTATATTCATAACACTGCCTTCCTCTTCAAAAATCTTTGTCCTCAAAGCTTACCGATGAAAAGGATTGATCTCTTTTTCTGTTTCGAGTGTCTGCTCATCTCGGAACTATCATCTTCGTTGATACAAGACAATATGATCCTCTAAGTGATAAACAAAATTGTCACATTGAGAAAGGATTTGACCGTCCTAGATCAATCATTCGTGGAATCTTTCGGTTACTGGGAAATCTAAATATTGCAAGAAATCGTATGAAGCAACAAGCTGACCGAAACAGAACAGAAGAGAATTTGAAGTTGGAGAATGGGTATTTGTTAAACTTCAGCAGTACAAGCAATTGTCCTTAAAAAAGAAAGGAAAAAACAAATTGGCACCAAAGTTCTATGGACCATACCATATTAACAAAGAGATCAGCGAAATAGCATACAGTTTAGGCCTTCTTGATAAAATTCGTGTTCACAACGTCTTCCATGTATCTTGCCTTAAAAAAGCACTTGGCAAACACCATGCGGCGCAGACAACGTTTCCGACATTAGATGACAAAGGGAAGATCATTTTAAAACTAGAAGGTATCATCACCACCAGAGAAAGAAGTTGTGATTGCGAGTAATCAAAGAATACTTGATTGTTAAAATTGGCAACTAGGGCCAAATTCCACTTTAGACAGCTTATTTGATAAAGATAATCCTTGTAATTAATTCCTCTTCTCGAGAGGATCAAATTCGACTTAAGGATCACCAAATTAGGATAAGAAAAAGTACTTATTCACTCAAAAGAAATTCTATACGGCATAACCTTATCAAGGCGGGAAAGTTTTGAAAAATTGATAATTTGAATTTGCCTCCAAAGTGTCAACGTCGGCTAACCTCCATAAGGGAAAATCATCATATCTATTTGTATATATATAGTCACCCTCCGTCCTCATTTGAGAACATCAGAACGAAGCATATCTACCTCTGGAATGTCGTTGGACTGAGGTAGAAAGAAGAGTTTGGGGAAGGATTGTCTTGACGTTTTGGTATGGATCTCTTGAAGGAATAGGGTCGAGACATTTGAGGTAAGTGTGGGCCATTCGGTGTTAGTTTCTATTATTATTTACCTTTTGTTCTAGGTTGCAGAGCTTGTTGTAGCTACAACAAGGTTGGAGTATCTTATTGAAGGGCCGAGAGGCCTGGTGTTGGGTCTCCTCTCTCAACCAATTTCTACTATTATTTACCTTTTGTTCTAGGCCGCAGAGCTCGTTGTAGCTACAACAAGGTTGGAGTATCTTGTTGAAGGGCCGAGAGGCCTGGTGTTGGGTCTCCTCTCTAAACCGCAGGCACAAGGATTACACCATTGCCTAGACTGAGAGTGTAACCTTTGAATCAATGATTAGAATTCTTTGTGGAGCATCTCAGTGAACTGTTGTATGGCCCAAGAAGGTATTCAGGATATCTTGATGTTAAAATTGGCAACTAGGGCCAAACTCCATGTGGGTCATCTTATTTATGGCAGCTGATATTTTTATTGGATCCCTCTCATCGAGAGGTGTAGGATTGATCTAAAGATCATCCGATTCCGATAAGTATTCATGGAGTTATGAATTTATTTATGTTATAAGACAAATTGTCAAGTCAGCCAACACCTTGTGTAGGCTCAGAAGCCCAATAGTCATGTCTATTCATCATCTACGTTTTAGTATAAATAGGTGAGGACTTGAAGTCATTTGAGACACACATTCTTCATGTGATCTCCTCCTCTCCATGTCTTGGGCTTTTGGTGACGGAGAGACACAAAAGAGTACATTGGGCTAAGTGTATGATGCCCTAGCCGCAGTCAGATGTACCGTAGCCGCAGTCAAGGGAAGGCTCCTATCCATTGTCTAAAGGAGCTCAAATACACAGTCACCTGATGCCCTAATCTGCTGTCAAGTAAGGCTCTAATACGATGTCCAAGAGGCCCTTATACGCTGTCAAAGAGGAGCCTTAATACGTTGCCTATAGCAGCCTAAATGCAGTTCTATAACGCAGTCAATGAAGACACCTATTCTCGCAGTCAATGCAGGAAGAGGAGCCGCAGTAAGCTACAGTCAATGGAGGAAGAAGAGCCGTAGTGAGCCACAGTGAGCCGCAGTAGCCACAGTCAATGGAGGAAGAGGAGCCACAGTGAGCCGCATTAGCCACAGTCAAGTGAGGTAGCCACAGTCAAGTAAGGAAGCCGCAGTCATGCATGAAGGAGCCGCAAACAAAAGATCAAAGCTCTGTCTACACCTCGGATGGTTTAAGGGCAGACAGACTAGGTCTCGGATGGCTTGAAAGAGCTAGAAAGTGACTTCGCATCTCGGGAAGCAGGCATACTTGAAGATGCATGAAACAACAAGACAGACTTGGCATAATGGTGAGACGTAGTATCAATGGTGATAGTGATAGTGAAAGAACAGAATAGTCTTGGCATTACAACAATGTAGGCCTCGGTCCAAGGAGATCTTATTCCTTATGACTATCACAATCTTGATACAGATGAGGAGCAATACCATAGTCTCAGCGGAATTAGAAGAAACAGTGATAAGAATGAACAGTCTCAAATTCATGATAGAGGCAGTAACCATCACAGTCTCAGCCTAGATGGAAGATCACAATGATCCTTAAGGTACAACCTCAGTCTTGGCATATTCATGTTGAAAAGACTTTTGGAAATTATTGGAAGTTTAGGCACAATGAGAAGCAGTGACAAAGGTATGTCAAGTGTTGTTGTAGTAATGACAGTGATAGTTACATTCTCAACATAATGGAAGAAGTTGTGTCAAGAATGATCTGTGACAAAGTCATGATCTAGTTCTTGTAAGATCATGATCTCGTTGAAGATGCAGAGATCACCTCTGTGGTAATTTCAAGGGACAGTCAAGGTGCAACAAATAGACGAGATGCAGCACTATGATAGGTGAACGAATCAACTTAGAGAATCAGTTGAAGCAATATGTCTTCAATTGATCTCATGTCGATATCAAAAGTCAAAGTGTTGACTTCTATTGTAAATGTATTATCTCTCTCACTTTCTCTGCTGAACTTTGAAGAACATAAAAGAAGAATTGATCAAGGGTTTCCCCACATTGGGATTTGTCCCTGGCTGGCGCCACATCTTGTGTCCTCTTGTCTTGGCTTGTCTTCTGCGATTTATATTTATGTTATATCTGCAACTTACTTTAATGCTGATGTGATTGCTAATCTGGAAAAGATATTGAGCTAACTGTAAAAATTGAAATAAATTGCTCTAGCATTGAACATACCTAAAATTAACACTTGATCTAGTATTTTGTTGCTTGTTAATTCAAAGAAAGGCTGCAACCTTTTGAAAGTTTGATGCTACAAGATGAGCCACAAATTTGACCCTAAGGACTGGCAAAGGGTAGCATCCTTCTTGTCAAGCAAAGCTGCAATTAAGAAGAGGTGTCCTAATTCAATTAGAAGGGTCACCAGTTATTCGCCAGCAACCCTAACCCTCTTCAGTATATCAGGATTGCAATCTTATGTACACCATCGATTTGTTTAAAGGTTGTGTTGTTAGATCAATTGGTTAGTCTACCTTGACTTTATATTATTGTTCTCATATCCGGATCTGTTGGACATTTAATATATTTAATAAGAAGATTGATCAAGTGTTTTTCTCTGGCTTGAGCCAATCCTGTGTTCTCTTGTCTTCACTCGTCTTTTGCATTTATTGTCTACGTTCTTTCTTCAGTTACTATCAATGTGATATTGGATTATGTGATTGGTAATGGAACTAAATTGGAATTATAAATGAGCTAACATGAACATTGAAGTGATTATCCTAAGCAAAGAACAAAATTTAACATTGATTAAGTGGAAAGATCCACCAGAAGAAGAAGCCTCCTAGGAGACAGAAGAATTTCGTCAACAACACCTGTCATTATGTATGCTTTGAGGACAAAGCATCTTTTTGAGAGGAAGGCACTATAATGTAAAAATTGCAATATGTAACTGTAGTTTAATTAGGGAAAGGGCACGATTAGAAGATCATGCCCTTCCATGAAAAGGCACCATAGAGCATATACTAAGTCACAGGACACGTCCCCTAGGGTCCCATGTCCCGTATTTCACGTATTGGACACGAAAACGGCCCTAATACGTGTCGAATACGATTTTTATTGTGTCATAAAAAATCGAATACGTATTCTACGTTTTCGTACGTGTCATACATTCCGCATACGCGTATTTCAGGTATAGAATACGTTGCATTAACGTATTTCACCGTTTTGAATACGTACTGGGGAAAAACACTTCTTAAACCCTACGCGTGGTCTTTTCGGGTTATTTTCGTTGGAGCTGTTGGAGTTGTCGTCGTCTGGAGCTGTGAGCTGTCGTCGTGTGCACTGTGCAGCGTTCAAGAGCCAAGACCGTCTGGCGTCGGCGTAAACCTGTAAGCCACCACTACCAGGAACTGTAACCTGTTGCTGCGTTGCATTTCTTATAGCTTGAACAGCGGAAAACCTACCAGGAAAACGAACAGCGGCCCGCGGGTTTAGAACTGTTTAAACTTTATACGATTTTTATCGTGTTTAACACTGCCCACTGGTCACGACTCACCATAAAAAAGGCCGAGAGTCCGAGACCTATTCTACAGACCTTTTCTAGAAACCTTTTACAAATGGGCACTTAATATTTTCTGGGCGATTTTTTTTCTTAATAAACTCCTTTCTTAATCGCTGCATTAGACATTGAATATTAGTCTATAAAGTCCTTTCTTGATACTTATTTTATAATTGTTCGAACCACGAATTAGATTTTTCTTTCAATGAAGTGGGACTACTTGTCTGACAGTACAGAACGTTTGCAATTCAGGAACATAATGCAAAGTTAATCTCAACAGGCTTTATCTTCATCATTGGGTAAAAACATAAAAAAATATTGATGTATAAAGTCACGAAAATAGGAGCTGAAGAAGTGGACTCATGCCATGCAAATCATAGTCAGTAGTAAGTACACTATACGAAATTGCTCATGTGCATGAGCTATTAAACGAGCGTCGAGAAGCATATAACTAGTAGCCATATTACAGATTTGGTTGGGTATCCACCTCAAAGGCACTCACCAATTAGAGGGCATAAACCTGTAGAGAGCGTAAACCTGAACATTGAAAACAATCTTAAAGATGCTCAAGTTTCTGAAAAATCCTGAGTACCTATAATGTTAGAAATATCTTTCAGTTCAGGAAAACAAAATCAAATTACTTGTAAATTTGTAATCTTTCATAAGTTACTCTACTCAGAATGCACACAAATTAAACACAGAATATGAGTATGAAAGTTGAAACAGCAAACTGAATTTTGGATGTCCAGATGCACTGTTTTGTTATCATCTGTAGCAGCTTGCATCCAATGTTCATGCCAGATCTATGACTATTCAATTAATGGCAACTTCATACACTTGGATAGGAGTTTCTTTTGCACTCTCACTGTAAATTTAAACTTTACGCTCACTGTATTCTGAGTCCCAATGAGAAGTGAAGAGTCAATTATAGAGTCATCTCAAGTCTTTGAAACAATGAAACATTGAAATCTATTCTCCCTGTCACGTTTAAGGACAAATATCCCTATAGTGGAGAGAGGAAGAACTTAAGAAGCTACAAGCTGTTGTGATTATGTAACAATGGGTTTTTGATATTATTAAGGAACAATCTCTTATACAGTTACACTGAATCAGTGAATAGTGAATCCTTTAAGTAATTATATTTTAATTTGATTAGATAAGCTGCAGCCTGCAACCTGCAATTTAATATGGATAAAAAACTATATTTCGGTGTGTATATATATATATATATATATATATATATATATTTTATTAAATATATATAAAATGTGTCCCCCGTGTCCTGTTTCCGGGTCGCTGCGTTTCGTATTGAATACTCGTATTTACGTGTCCTCCGTGTCTCGTGTCCTCGTGTCATGTGACTTAGAGCATATATAAGCCAAGGGCCCCTCTATGTAAAATTCATTTAATAATCCAAGTCCAGTCCAAGACCAAATACAAACATGTTCCAAATGTGAGTAATTCAGCCGACAGTTATAAGTCTAGACTCTAAACAGACTGACAACATTAGCGGTTAAACAATAAACACTAATATCTGACTAATATCCATTCAACAGACTGACAACATTAGCGCTCCAATAATAAGCTAATATCCATTCAACGGACTACACAATAGACACGAAATGACAATGCCTGACAGTGAATCTTCTAACCCGACAACTTGGGAAGTTCGTTCAATCTAAGAACTTCGTCTTCATCTGATCTGCTGCTTGTAGTCGGTTATAGATCCACGGAGAGTGTCATCTCCACTTCAAATGGCTCCAAGAACGTCGTATCTTTAGTCACTATTTCATCTACAGACTGTGGAACTCAAGCATTGACCCTCCATAAACTTGGATTGCCCAAAGTAAAATATTCTGCGTAATAATAGCAGAGTATTGAAATCCTCTTCAGCCTTAGACTTCCTTCAGAAAACCCTCTTGATTTTGTTTAGTATCACTGCAACACTTCAGGGAATCCTGGAACTGCTTCACTCCTTTTTAATTGTCTCATATCACCCTTTGTACTTCATTCAGGAGCAACATATTCCTCAGAAATTTTGGTCTTATTGCAAACACAATCTTCAGGATGGAATTCATCTTGGTTGGAATTGGCCTCCTTCGACACTCTGGAATTGCAGATTAATATTTCTCAGGATAATTACACAGGTACCAACCTTAGATACCTCGTTCTTTTTAGAAATATGATAATATTCTACTTCATGCATGTCCTGGTTCCATCTCAAGATGAATTCGCAGGGGTTCCTTTCATTCAGGAGCAACATATTCCCCAGAAATTTTGGTCTTATTGCAAACACAATCTTCAGGATGGAATTCATCTTGGTTGGAATTGGCCTCCTTCGACACTCTGGAATTGCAGATTAATATTTCTCAGGATAATTACACAGGTACCAACCCTATATACTTCGTTCTTTTTAGAAATATGATAATATTCTACTTCATGCATGTCCTGGTTCCATCTCAAGATGAATTCGCAGGGGTTCCTTCTCACAGTACTTCAACTTTCTACCCAGTGCGAATTTGTCTCGCCTCAGAAGAAATCCGAGTGTCCCTTTAGCTGCTCCACCAAACTTTGTTATTAAACAAATCGGTTTCCCGCTTGCTATAAGAGAGAAAATAAGAAAATAATATTACCAACTAGAGTGGAATCTTTCACCTCTGAAATTGATAGGAGAAAAAGGGGTCTTAAAACCCTCAAAGCCTCAGGCTCAAGAAAACAGAGATAAGTGTTCCAATTTAATGATGATCCAAATGGAATCAACCCTCTTGTATTTATAGATTTCCTTGAGGGGATCTTTCTCCTTAATTGATTGAGTGAGGTTCACTCAAAACCCCAACTTTGGGTTTCTTTCCCCAGCTGCCCCAAAACTTGCCCAGCGATTGGGTATTTTGGGATTTTCCCTTTTATCAATGACTATAGCCTATGGGGATTGATAGGCTACTTCATTTCTCAGACAACTAATTTTCAGAAACACTACAGGATAGAAAGAAATAATTTTGCAAACTTTTCCTTTAAGGAAGTTTGCTTTAAAAGGGTAATCCTGCAAACTATAACAATCTCACATTTTCAAAGGTTCAGTAGTCAAGAAGATGTGTGGAAAGCATGCAAATCTTTGAGGGCATGAGGTGATGGCTAGTATTTTGACTTAAGTGTCTCAAAGCATATGATATACAAAGGCGACTGGTTTGTCTGTGGATTGTCTGTGGAAGATAGCTCAAGGACAGACACCTGTAAAGCCTGAATTTTTTTGTGGCTTGGCATTTGATGGTTTGACATTGGGTTTTTTTTGAAAGTACTAAAGTTAACATTGGACTTGTGTAAATCACGTTGGTTAAGTAGTTGCATCTGCAAACACATCTTCAGACACAAAAGTGGTATAAACATGGACTGAGCAGTTGCTGGACAAGGAAAGCGTGTAAAGCAGACTTAATTAAATAGGTGGTATAGATGTGGACAGGGCAGTTGCTGGGCAAGGAAAGCATGTAAAGCAGATTGAATTACAACATCAGACTAGAAATTATCATGTGGCTTGTGGGCAGGCTTAGACAACAGGTTGTGGGTACAAGGAGAGGCAGGACCTTAGCACCTGATCAGTGGTGTTTTTTTCTAGTATGACATATATGAAAGTGTTGTTGACATTGTTGACATCATGTGGAGTTATCATATGCAGGCAGTGAGAGTGTCATCTGAAGTTGTGTCAATGTGATGCGAATGAGTAGATTTGCTGGATATTGCTGAGTTAGCAGACTGCAGGGGCAGAAAGGAAGCAATCTGTAACAAAAGAGAAATTCACCTCTAATTGTATTAGATGCATGGGTTTCAACTCTGCTTAAACTACACATGGTAGATCTTGGAAATCGAGATGTGGGTACCAATTTTGCACAAATGATGGGAGGCAGATCTGGGAAGCACAAACTGTCTTTGAGACAGCCATAGCACTGGGTGAAAAATTAACAGGTGGGCAAAGATATGTGAGGATAGAAAGAAATAATTTCGCTATTTTTTCCTCTAAGGAAGTTTGCTTAAAAATGGCAAGCCTGCAAACTATAACAATCTCAGATTTTCAAGAGTTCAGTAGTAAAGAATATGCGTGGAGAGCATGCAAATCTTTCAGGGCATGAGGCAATGGTTTGTATTTTGACTTATGTGTCTCAAAGCATATGATATATATGGGCAACTGGTGTGTCTGCAGGAGATAGCTCAAGGACAAAGACACCTGTAAGTGAAAGGCATGCGGGTGTACAGCTGCATTTAACAAGTGGTTAGAAATCTATACTCAGAAAAGCGTTTCTTATTCCTCAAGTAAAAAGCTGCTTTCTGTCATACAGATTATAAAACCATGTCCAGACATTGAAGTCTTGTTCACAACAGGCAATTGCCTGGACAAGAGAAGAGGGAGGATCTGAAGTAAAGGTGCATGGGCTGTAAGAGTTTCACAAAGTGTTTGTTACCATACACAAATGTTGGTGGCCAGTGCAGGTCTCAATGTTAATTTTCTATGGCATCAAAGGTATATGCATCTCAACTTCTAGTGTCTTTCACTTCTGACTAGGTTAAAGATGGTTATTGGTCTACCTTCTATTTAGGAAGTGAAAGAGGTGTTGGAAGCATGTTCACCAGAGTTAAAGCATGAGAGGGGCTTTGACAGGAAACATTTGTAGGTGCAAAAACTATGTTAGAGCTCATCCATGCAGAGATGTGCAGTCCAAGTTTTCCAACAGATATTGCATCATTGGTGGAGGCCAAGTATTTTCTGCCTTTTTATTGATGGAATTTAGCAGAAGATGTGGATTAATAATCTTAAGAAATTGTCAAATGCATTATGATCCAGAGAAGTTCAAAGATCAGCTGAGTCCATGAGAGTTGGAGTCGCTCAAAGGAGAAGTTCAACCAGAATCTATTGACACAAAACAAACATTATCATGAGCAACCACTTGCGCAGTTTCGATTGACAAGCGACACTCTCTAGCGGATGCAAAAAAAGCCAGGCCACATGTTCCAAACTTCCAGTGTTGTGACCCCATTACACAAGAAAAACGTTTGGCTGCACTAACAATTCATTACCCAACCTAGCATGCTAACTTCACCACAGATACCGAGAGAAAAACAATGGAGAACATGTTGGCACAGTCAGACAGCTTAGCAAAGAATTTGCAAAATTCCTCTCTTCTTCTTCCCCAAATTCTCTAAAATAATGTATTAAATGGAATGCGAATAGGCAAGAGACAAAACACTTTGTCTTCCCTTGGATGGATAACTTATGCTCATTATATTGTAAGGGAGTTGGTTTGGATGAAGTCGGCTTTGGTTGCTTCTATGCTTTACATTGATCATATTTCTTGCCCCGTATTTTTCTCTGTTATTGAAAATTCTGAGTTCACAAGTTCTCCAAACATTCGTGCAGACCCCATGTAATGACCATCTCGAATTACGGATAGAACATGATTATTAGCATTCATATGAGACATGCATATGATAGCTACACATAAATGCATCGAATGTACTGCGCTAGTATGCATATTAACTTATTATGAAATTACCCAATGAAAGATAAATGAATTAATTATGGAAAGTTCTAAGTGAATACCTAACTGACAAAATACTAAATATAACGAGTGAGGTACTTAATGTATGTACCACGACCATATATATATATATATATATAAAGGAAAGACATGTATTATATAAAAGAGGATATAATATATTTAACGCAAAAATAAATTGAATAAATAACATATTATATAAAATATACAAAGGAATTATAAAATATATTACTATAAACTAAAATAAGTTATAATATACCAACTAAAAAGAATCCATTATATATATTATGCAATAAAAAGGAGCATAATATAAAGTGACAAAGGGTTTTAACCATGAATACAAATAAGATCTAGATATTTTATAGTAATAAAAAAATATTGCTGTCAACCATTGACCCAAGTGGCATATGCTGGCTCAATCTAAAACTAAAGCTTATCCCTTATCCCTTATCCCGCTCTGGAGGAACCTCGAACATGACAAACCACTGTTTGGAGACGGGGGGGAATTCTATTTAAGAAAGGCAAAAGAGGAAAAATGGGAGGGAAAAGGAAGGAGAACAATTTTAACAGAGAGTATAGACAGTAAGGACTAAGCCTTGATTGTACTGAAGTTTTTGGGCACAAGGGATCAGATTGCATTGATTGGGAAGCATTCTGAAACTGAGTAGCTAGGTTGTACCCAGTTCGTCAGGGAGGTTTTGCTCGTTTTGGTGATGTAATGGGAGCAAGAGTCGTAACAGAGCAAATCTTCAGCCATAGAATGCCAGAGCAACTGCCAGAGACACCAGCAGACACCAACAGACAGAATTCCAAGTACTATCAAATGAATAACTAGATTTTGAATTCTCTGTTAAATCTGAATTTGTTAAATTCAGTTAATAGGAAATTAGGGCTTTTCTGAGTAGCAATTCCATTAAATTTTCTGAATTGGGTAACTTACATCCCATCAGACATATCACTTCTTTCATTCCCTCTCATCTGCTGCTGATAGTAGCCAGCCCAAGGCACTGTCACTACATCAATGAGACCACAAACCTCCTCTCAATCTTCAGTAGGCAGACCTGCCCCCATGCCATGCACCTTCTACAAAGTTCCCATTTCCATATCAGCACAGATCTCATTTTAGCTCTGAACACAGGTCAGTTGCTCAGCACCCACATTCTGGAGATTAGTCTGTCATCACCAATTTCTCTTCAGCAGCCTCAAATATTAGAAGAGTTTTAGTTGATCATTCCAGACCCCCTCCCAGGGTTTCACAGTCAGGACGTTGCCTTGCTGTTCCCTCCACTGAGGGCACAAGTTACAACCAACAAGTGTATTGGCTACTTCTCGATGGTTGACAGTACACCATGGACATCTTTTATCTTCTTCAACCTTTACTTCCACTGCTATTTCCAGTGTGGTTGCTGGGGCAGCTTACCTCTTTCATTTTTCACCTACTTATAATGAAGTGTAGTCGTTTATCATGTTGATTCTAGGGTTATGTTTTTGGCTACTTTTCCAACTCAGTAGTTTACCTTTTGGCTTCTGCGAGTTGCTTTGGCACTCCCACTCCCTCACTACAGGATTCTACCATTTCAGTCCCATTGACCTATATTTTTTGGTACTTTGTGGATATTAATAAAATTACCGATTTTACTTTACTTATTTAATATACTCCATTATTACAATTACTTTAAACGGAAGTTTCGATAGTTTAGAGAAAGAGAATAAAAAAAAACCAAACCCAGAAAAAATAGGGTAAACTTTTTTATCTGCCTTTAAGAAAATAATAATAAATTAATCCAATGATGCAATTTTTAACAGAAGGCAACAAAAAAAGAATTGCATTACCTGCAAACATGTTTCTTTTATACCATTGCGGCCCTCCAAAATGCCTGCCTCTTTTATAGGTTCCTGCAAATTTTGATGAACATATGACTTCTTGTTGAGTTTTCCTCCAATTCGTTATAAAGATTATCACCACTATTTTAGGCCATTAAAAAAAATAAGTCTCCAACATATGCTTCTTACCAAATTTCTAACTGGAGGAAGACGAACAACAAGGTCAACATCACTTGTAGGAAGGGCTAATCCAGTAGCAATGGAACCAAATATTTTTGTCCTAGATCTTGGCCAGAGGACTTGCAGAGCTCGAGAAACCTTCCCCACAGCAGCATTAATGAATGGTTTCCTCATTAAATTTTCAGTAGCAACCTGGAGATGTGCAAACAATAATCATAAAAGCTTAAAATAATCTCTCAGAAGATAATGATCTCAAGCAAAGTATTCTAGAACATAATAAGAATAAATTTATTCCAAATCATTTGTAACAAACAGAGTTTGTATACTCACGTCAAATAGTCCAAGATATTTGGAATACAGTATAAGAATCCATTTTAGAAATAAGAATATATTATATAAAAGTATAAATGAAAAATATATATGGCTGGCTACAAATGAGGGCACTGCTTATATACTAGACAAAGTGCCCCTTCACGAATAGTCATGTCCTTTGGGACATGTCTATTTAGTAATTAATTATTATCTAATTAATCATTATTATTATTTATATTATTATATTCATAACATTGCATTCCTCTTCAGAAAAGCTTTGCCCTCAAAGCTTATTGCTAACAAGGCGTGTCATCTGCTTCTTTGTCTTCTAATCTGTTCGCATCTTTCGTAATTCTTCGATGATACAAGATGATAGGAGCCTCTAAGCGATAAACAAAATTGTCGACCTAATAAGAAATCTGACCATCGTAAATCAATCTTCCGTTAAATCTTGCGGTTACTGGATAATTCAAATGAATTTTTATCATAAGATTGAATTGCGATGACATCAATAGTCTTTGGAACATATGTCTATTGTTTTGTTTCTATATGATGTTGATACATTAACTAATTAAGATCTCTGCTTTTATGATGAGGATGTTGATAAGGATTTCTTGTGACCCGATTTTCCCTCGTCGTGCTTTTGGCAATTTCGTTATTTTCTTGATGTCTTGATGTTGTTGAGTTGGTTATAGAAACTTCACTTGGAATTTTCATTGTCTGAACTACAACATCTGAGTATGTTTGGCTTCAATCGGGTTTGGACTTGTTTGAACTATGAATTTAATGGGATATTTGTATTTGTTCCCTTTTCTACAACTTGAATTTCCACATTTGAAGATCTCAATGCTTCCTTCTTGATAAACTATTGTACCTTGTTTTCCAATGACTTCTTGTCCTTCTTAAGCTTCTTAATTTGTGTCAATAATTTTTCACTGTGGTCCTTGAGGTGAGAAACTTCTCTGTTTTTGTTCGCGATATCTTGTCAACTTCCTTTTGCATATTTTGCATTGACTTTTGACTTTCTTGAAGGATTACTTTTGAGATATCTTTTATGTCTTCTAGTGTCACTGAATTTGCTATTACGCTCTATAGCGTTATTTTTTTCTTCTTGTAGGAAAATGTCAAAACCTTTTTCTTTGTATTTAAAATGAATGACCCTGGTGATTCCATTCAGGGTGAACCAAAAATTATGTCACCTCAATCTCCCCATAGAGATTGAACAAATAATTGCGATATAAATGTATAGTCCCCAATATTTAATTGTGAATCAGTTTGTCATATTGTTTTGTGTTCCATAGGTCTAATTTTCGACTATTTCCATAGGTCTAATTTTCGATTATATTTGACTCAGGAATCACCAATTGGCTAGCGAGTTTAGAGTTTATATAATTTTTAACTTCAGCAAGAGAGATAGAAATAGTGGCATCTTTTTGCAGGAAATGTAACTAGGTTCGGTCTTCATAAATGTACTTTTGATATTTGTACTTATTCAAGGAAAGAAATATATTTTTATAATATATGTCAATGAGTTTATTGCTCATTGAAATAGGTCTAGCACTATTTAAAGTGCTATAGGTGAGTCAAATAGTCAAAAGAATAGGTTGAAGACCTTAAGGGCATGTTATACCTTGTATGTATATGTACTATGGTCAAGAGAATACCTCCAAGCAAAGTCACAAGCATCCTCCAAGCTATGACATCCTAAAAAGAAGAAATCCAAAGCATAAGAGCAGTCCTCAAGTCGACCTAGAAACAAGGTGACTAGTCGGCCTAAATGGAAGGACAGACCTCTATATATAGAGGTTGTCCACTCCTCCATAATGCATTCAAGTACTCTCTGAAATCTGCGAAGGTGAAAGGCAAGAAAGAGTGAAGGAAAAGGGTCTCCATGGGCAGCAAGAAAGAAGGGTATACCACCGAAGTTAAGAGGTCTGTTTTAGGGCTGCTGCAACCACACGTGCGAAAGAGGAGAGGGTCTCTCTACTGTCATAGTAGCCCTCCATCACAGTCATACAAACTCCATTGTTTGGGTTAAGATCATAGGCCTAAAGAGCCTTCCACTCAAGCGAGAAAGCAAGGAAGGATAACGAAGTAAATAGGGCTGATCTGAAGCTTATTACAGTCACACATGTGAGTGAAGGAGGGCTAACTGCGGTCATCACAGAAGCACTATCACAGCCACATATATCTCACTGTTTAGGGTTCAAACTAGGCCTACAAGGCCTATCTCTCAAGCGTAGAAGAAGGGTATGCAAGCAAAGAAAGGAAGACAAGTCTATCATAGTTTTGTGAGGAGAATCACTCACACGTGTGGAGAATTAGGGCTGCATTGCTGCTCCCTAAGTCTGCAACAGTTGCCGGAAGAAGTGCCGAAGGGAGGAAGACGAAGTGCTGCAAGAGTAAGTGATCTTGAAAGGACTTGACTTGTGCTTGGAGGATATTCTTGTCAGGGGTCTAGGGTTTAACATTGATCAATAGAAGCTTCAATAAGAGAGATTCACTACAGGTTTTCCTCTCACGAGAACAGAGGTTTTGGCCCTGGCAGAGAGCCAACATGTTGTGTTCTTGTTTTTATGTTTTGGTAGCAGTTTGATGAGGTACACACATATGCATTAATAAGAAGAAGAAGAAGACTAAGCTAACAAGAAAACTAAAAAGACTCCACAAATTGTTATCAAATAACGAAGAATCACACTACACCACTTTGCCCTAGATTCTTCAACAATCTTTTCCTACAAGAGTCTCTTTAATTCTAAATAGCACTAAAGCATAGTTATATGAAGTTTCCAAAAATCTTCCTTTCTCTTCCATTATAGACTCCATTCTTTTCTCTTCAATGTTTGGCTCCATCTTGTGTTCGTCAATAAAAACGATACTTTGATGTTTATATATTCTTCGTGTGAGTGACTCACTTCTTCAAAATATAATAAAGTCTCTTTTTAATATAAATATTTTTATAAAAATGTTTAATTACCTTTTTTTCTTTCAATACTTATTGAAACTTTAGTTCGTCAACTTATAGAAAAATAAAAAAATAAAAAACAAACAAACAAACTTCTTTTACGTAAACTTGGTAATATAATAATATATTTCCCTAGGTAATCCTTATATTATATATAATATTAAGTATCCCTTTTTTACAATAACCTTAATATTAAATTTCCCTTTAATAAACTTGCTTTTGAATACCTTTTGCACCATGTATATATAAAACTAACCTCTATGTCCCTCCACACTTCATAACACCTTTAAAATTTCAAAAAGAACACTCTTTTATATAATATTTACATAGCCCTCTTATGTATAGTCGTGACATTCGGTATGGGTTTCATTTTCCTCACAATAATTATGGGGTTGATCGTTATTTGACCAATCGTCCTATGATAATTATTTTTTATTTTCCTAGTTCCTACAAATAGAAAATGTGGGCATGCTTGATTTTCGTCAAGCAACAACTACATACGACAAGCATCTCATTTGTAAGAAAAAAATATTGTACAAAATTGTGTGGGTGGAGGTCGATGTTACAGGTCAAAGTCATTGATGGCGGCGTGCAATTGTGGCTATTGTCAGTAAGTCGATGGTGGCTTGCAGTTGCGGCTATTATTGCTGAGGCTATGGCAACTTGCAACTGCAACCCCTTTTTTTAATTTTATTTTTACTTTTATTTTTCTGTTTTTTTCTTTGACCTTTTTGCTTTTTAAATTATTGTTTTATTTATTTTTTCTATAATTTTATTTATTTTATTTCATATATATATATATATATATATATATATATATATATATATATATATATATATATATAGTTTTTTCTCTTTTTTTCCTCTCTTTTTTTTTCAATTTTTGAAATAACGGCCAATGGCTTGACGACAAAATGAAGAGCCTCCAAAAATTGGTGTGATTAAAAGCCTCAATCACAATGAAAACAAACTTGACGAAGATTGATGTCCAAAGGTCAGATCAAACTAGCTCTGTGCAATGATTGAGCAACTGGAGAGTCGAATAGCTCCGATACCACTATAATGAACAGAGTTTGTATACTCGCATCAAATAGTCCAAGATAATTGGAATATAGTAAAAGAATCCATTTTAGGAATAAGAATATATTATATAAATGTATGAATGAAGAATATCTATGGTTAGTTACAAATAAGGGCCCTACTTATAGACTAGGCAAGGTGCCCCTTCACAAATAGTCATGTCCTTTGGGACATGTCTCTTCAATAATTAATTATTATTTAATTAATCATTACTATGATTTTTATTATTTATAATATTTATATTATTATATTCATTACATCATTCCAAAAGTAACAAACCAATATCTTCTATAGGGATGGAATTCCATGAATGTAATGAACATGTATGTTGTATCAGGCATAAGGTTGGTTTATTATTTAAGGTTGATAATAAGCCAACTAAACATGCAACCAATTACTCACAATACTTCAATTCCTTCATAAACTCGTGACACACCAAAACAGGTACATGTATTGACTCAATCCTAATACACACCACCAATTCATAGAATAGAGGTAACATGCCCATGCAACCACAATTCAACCTATACAAGGAAGCTAAGTAGTTTCAAAAGAAAACATCAAGACCCAAAAAATAGTTCCCTTTCTCCAAATATGGTAGAAACAAATTGTTTATAATAAATTGGAGCAGTGATGGTGATAACACATGACCATAGCTCTAGCCATATGCCAAAGAAGTCTCATTGGATTCCTTACAACTATCATTAAATCCATTTCATTAATGATTATAGAGATTGATTCAACTTTGCATGGCTTATATTGAACAAAAGCAATGGTTGAGTAACCACACACTAGGAGTTGGGGCATTTTAAACTCAACCATGTTTTAGTATTTAGGATATTTATATAAGCCTCTAGAAATTATCCAGGGAATGTTTCAACAATATCATGTTCCACAAGTTGTTGATGATAGTTCGAACAAGTGTTTTTGCATGAGCTAGGTATCAAGCATGCAAAAGATGTCCAAAAGCCTCTTTGGGTATTTGTTTACTTTATTATGGAAGTGATATTATCATTCTTTAATAAGTCTAGCTTAGGAAAAGCACATTGATGAGTCAATTAATTAATGTTGGCAATTGGGCTATGTTTGTGAAAAGTAAATTAATTTACTTTAGTGAGTTAGATCTAGTCTCTACCATATACCTCAATTGAGGCTTAGTATCTAATCCTAGTCATTCATCACTTAGGATATCTAGGAATTGAGATCTAGCGCAATGAGAAATCATAGAAGAAGCCTAAAGAAGACGTGAAAGACGCATCAATTTCATTAAGAGATTGAATTGCTCAAGAGGAGTGAGAGACTCAAGACTAAAGAGAAAGAAACGTGTGCAGCAATGAGATTTTGGTGAGAAGAATTTGAAGGCGGCCAAGATCCTAGAGAGATGAGGTCGACAGTTGTGACAAGGCCAAGACTTCCGACTAGAGGCTTGCGCAAGAGGGCCATACAGCCTAGGTGAAGGACGAGTTTCTTCCAATGTGGAGGGGGTCATACACGGCTAGGAGAAAAGAGGCCTATTTACATGTTGGAGAAGTCGGGTTTCCAAGGGCCAAAATTTTTAGAGGAGCATAATTTCCAATGGGCTAAAAATTCCATGCTCTATTTTGTTGTATTTTCTATGTATTCTCTTAGGGTTGTTATTTTCCCTGCTAAGGGAGCCATTGATTTCAAGTAATAAAAGTGAAAGACAATTTGGAGGGAGAAAATTTTTGTCAAGCTTATGACTGAGTTTATATTCAAGTTTCCATCGCAAATTATTTATCTTCAAATACCAATGTATTCAATTCAATAGTTTTTCTATAAAAAAAATTATTGGGTGAAGATATTTCTCGGTACAAAATACATTGCTAGAATTTTAAATCAAATATGGTATTGGAAAATTAACATGGTTAAAGTGAAATAAACTCTACAATGAAGAAAGATCGATTTTGTCACCAAGGTTTTAGCAAAGTAATTATTTTCGAGTAGTAATATTTCTTTGGGTTGACTATTTGATTTGGAGGATGGAAGGATGGATGCAAATGGATTGATATTTGAAGCACAATTAGAGGAAGCATCCAACCATAGTCCTTGGAAGGAGAGGATAGGCATTAGTGTTGATGGAGAAAGGAATCTGGGAGTTTGTAGATCAGCAACTCATGCCTCCTATCGATCCTACCTTACTGGCCATCCATAACCAAATGAATGTGAAATCCAAAAGGATTATTCTGGATGGAGTGAATGATCAAGTGATCCCTCATATTTTTAAAAGAACACTGCTTTGACAAAGTTATATCAAAGTGACAACTAGAACAAGAAGATTGTTCGAAAGGAGAAAATTAGGGACACCAAGACGTCTAGATCAAATACCATAGCATCATATCTCACCAGCATATCACAAGTTCATGATGAGTTGGTTGCATTTGGGGAGGTATTGTCAGACCAAGAACTAGTGAGGGCAACCCTAAAAGGCTTCATTAAGCCATGGACTCCCTTCATCAAAAGTATTGTGGCACGTGAGAACCTACATGATTAGGAGGGATAGTGAGATGATTGTTAATTTTCCTGCAAATCCAGCACCCAACACTTAATTTGTAGTAGGGTTGACGGATCTATTGATTAAATAAACAATTAGGTTCATTAACACAATAAAATTCAACGAAAGAAAATATATTGATCTCAATCACAATGACACACAGATTATGTCTAGTTAAATCAATTCATCATTAGCAATGATTCAGAACATACTTGAGTTTCCATCCTAGGATAATGACCCAACTGAGGAAATTACAGAACATAAAATAAACGTAAATCTCATCCAGCAGATTTGCCATAGATTAGTGCTTGATCTTCTCTACAAATCTAGATCTCCAAACTCTTTACACTCCTTCAAACCCAGCACACCTGCTCACTGAGATGCCTCTCTCAATCTTGTGTTATTGTAATGTGTCTTCTCGCTCTCCCTAGCCTTGCTTTTACAACTTCACATTGATCTCAATGCCTAACCCTAATCTCCAAAGTGATTCATAGCCAAAATTATATGTCACCTCACAAAGTCACTAAAGTAATTTACTTTACTTTTCCTAAGTTTACTTTAGCTCAGTACACCAACATAAAACTTGTGTGCTTTTCCTAAGTCTAACTTAGGCGAAGTTACAAAACAACTTGCTCACACTTGAGCAAGCATGCTAAGGAGATTGTGAGTGACTTTTGCACGCATGCACACTTAGGCCTGTGCAAAAATATTTGCCCGAACTACAAACATCAACACTCCCTCTTAGCAAGGAAGGTACTTCTACCACTTGAGACTGACTCTGATCCTATACCTAAATGTTGGAGAATCTAGTAGGGAAACTATTAATTCAATTCTCCTTTTTCTTAATAATTGCTTGTCAACTTTAGTTAACTTATTATTCTTCTTTGTTAAATTCTTTCATCAAACAATTATCAAGAGCATAAACAATATAGACAATGGACACAAGAAGATAAGTTTTACTTAAGAGGAGAAAGACTTTAATTCTGCCTCTCAAACTAAAACTTGACCATCACCATCCCTTCATCCTTCAAGACCATAGTTTCCATACTAGATGGAATACATACTAGTCATGTCATAATGCTTCTTCCAAGAACATTCTTAAATGATGGTTCTTATTGGAGGATTCTGGTGATCCTACTTGAAAAATGACTACCTCTAACAATATGTTAGAAAATGATTGGATCAACTATGATGTGTAAGATGGTTCAAGTCTTCTCATTTTATTAGCTAGATGACTTCTTCCAAAGCAATTTGATCATGTAGACTTTAATTTCCTCTATAATGCCATGCTTCCTTTCATGACACCACAAAAATCAAAACTCTTCTAGAGAAAGAAATGGTGCATGTTACTAACTTCCACATTCTAATCAAAGAAAGACAAATTGTACATAAACCTGATAGAGATGGAGCTCTTTCAATAGTAAATATCCTTGGCCTCTTCTCCTTTCGACTTCTTCTCAAGTTATTCCTTTTCTTCTGCTATGTGAGCTCCACTCCTTTCCTTTCTTTTTTTGCTCTTCGTACTGTGAGAGTTATTTGGACAATCCCTCTTAAAATGTCCATATCCATTACAACTAAAGCATTGCACCTTGGACATATCTAGTTTTCCTTTGGATTTTCCACACTTCCCTTTCTTCTTATTCTTGGATTTTACAACAAAGGCTTGAGACTTCTCATTTGATTCAATGTCATCCTTTGCCTTTATCCTTGTTTCTTCCAAGATGCATTGAACCCATAATTCATCAAAAGGAGTGGTATCCTTTCTTGACTAGACACTAGTTGCAAAACTGCTCCACTCAACTGGCAAGGCATTTAGTACACAAGTGGTCATCTCTAAATCAGAGATCACTTCTCCAAGTCCTTGCCACTGATCCCTTAATTGTGAAATCTTCATGAGTTATGCCACCATATCTTCATCCCTTGACATCCTTGTTTTATATAGTTGATTTCTCAAGGATATTTTCTGACCTGATGTACTTATTATATAGTACATTTTTACCAACTTGTCATAGATAGCTTTAGAAGTCTTCAAATCAGCAACAAAGGGAACAAGATGATCCTTTATGGATTCAATAAGAATCGTGTGGCACCTCTCCCTTCTTATATTTTGCTAATTCTTGAGTCTTTTCTTTGTCTAGTTGAGTAATTTCACCAAGAACATATTCCACGACTTCATTTTCAATAAGCACCAAAGCAATCCTCCTCTTCAAAGCTATGAAGTTAGTTGATCCAACGAGCTTGTTGCTTTCCTTACAAAATGTAGCCATTTGATCTATGGATTGAGACATGAAAGCCAATATGGTACTTGTCAACCAAGTGTTCTTCTTGATGATGCCTCCAAGAATCTTCAAAAGACTTCAAAGATACCTTAGCGTGATGACTTCTAGGATGTCTTCAACAATCTTCAAGCTACTCCAAATAGTGGATGATGACACTAGGATTCTTTGATGCTACCTTGTCTTCCTTAACTTTGTAAGATGCTTCCTACAAAGATGTCTTCAACGAGCCTTCAAATTGATATACTTTCAAGAAAGAGATCAATGTTCCTTTCTCAAGATGAAGCAACCTCCCTTTAAAGAAAGACAATATCCTTCATTCCTTTAACAAGAGTTTGATCCCTCTTATGATGACGAGGCCTTTAATGAGAGCTAGATGTAGTAGTCTTAGAGCAATAGGTCTTCTTCCCTTCCTTGTATCCTTGTTGCAAATGGTTCCCTTTGACAAGCACCCTTCTTTATGTCAACAAGATGATCTTCAAACTGCCTTTTCTTCACCTTAGCTCTGATACCATGTTGGAGAATCCAGTAGGGCGGCTATTAATTCAATTCTCCTTGTTCTTAACAATTTCTTGGGAACTTTAGTTAGCTTCTTATTTTTCTTTGTTAAATTCTTTCATCAAACAATTATCAAGAGCATAAATAATATAGACAATGGACACAAGAAGTAGGTTCCAAGCCAAGGCAAAACCCTTCCAAGGAGAAAACCCAGAAAGAATCTCTTCTCTTCTTATAAAATCTAACCAAATGAGAAAACCAAAACCCAAAGACCAAAGCCAAGACCTCCTCCAAGCACTAAGTCAGCCCTCCAAGAATCTCTTCCAAATAGGTCAAAGATCAACCAAGTGAACAAGGATCATTCCTCCTTCAATCTACTTCAAATTTCAGTTTCGGCCTCTAGCACAGATCTGCGACCTTGACCTTCAACTCTCGGCCCTGTAATAGATGCAGAAAGCCTAATTCTTTCGCATGTGTGAGAGAATAAGGCTCAAAATCATATCTTTCTTCCTTTTCTTGATTTTTTCTTGCCTTCTTGACCTTCACTCTTGCTTTCTTATTGCTCCTTACTTCACATTGAACTTGTCTCTTGCGCAAATCAAATGTGTGTCAAATGAGGTCGAAACTACTTCTATATATATGCCTTTCATGAGGTCAAATAGCCTCTTCTAGGCTAACTTGTTACTAAAGGTCTTTTTGACTTTATAGACACAAAAACATATTATTTTTCATGTTACAAATTGCCCAATAGGATCTTATACAAATGACATCGACTCTCTTGACTCATGACAATTATCCTTATGACATAACAAACCCTAGAAGCATGAAACCCATGCTTGAAAATAATATTTTTTCTTTCTTCTTTTGTTTGTTACATGAGATATGCATAATGACATGAGTACAATGACAATAATGAAGACTGAAACTAGTTACATTTTCCAACACAGGATCCATGGCTACTCCCGCAAAATAGGAAAACTTCCCTGCCATCATCTTTGAAGACCCACTCTCTATGAACTTGTTTCTAAAAGCCTCCTGCTCTTGAACATCTTGTAAGGTCATCTTGTACAAAGAGACCTTCATGATAGATAGGGAGGAATCTACTAATTGCTCCTCTCGTCTTGAACCCGAAGACTAACTCCCATTGAGCTACTCAACCTTTGGAGATTCTTGCTCCCTATTCTTTGTCGTGATTTTGTTTCATGTCATTGCTCAAATAGGTTATCACTTACCCTATACAAGTTGTTCACTCTAACTCCAATGACGTGGCCACCATCTGAGCTAGATCCCTTGGGTATGATCCTATGTTGCAGGAAACATTGGGCTAGATGTCGTTTTTGGGTAGAAACAGTACGAAAACGCTAAACGCATTTGCCACGGCCTAGAAATGTGTTTCAAGTCGTACTTCCACGTTTCACGTGGGGGAAACGCAACGCCTGAAACGTGGTTCCAGGTCATACGGGCACGTTAAAGTGGTTTTTTTTGGCGAATAAAATATCTTTTGGATGCTTCTAGATGGCTCTCGCAAGTTCTAACAAGACTCTCGCCTCATCCCCTCATCACATGAATCGAGCAAGTCGTTTCACTTGGAGACGGACGATTTTACCAAAGGAGAAAAAAGGAAGAGAGCAGTGGTTTTAGCTAGGGTGTTTTCAACAGTGAGAAAAGAAGATTTCAGCAGCAAGAGAAAATGATTTCACAAGCAAATTGGAGTGGGGAGTTTCTGGCTACGGAATTCTTGGCTTTTGGCTCAACTACAGCCATATTTCTCTTGCCTTTTGTGGCATTTTGGGGTAGCTTCAGCTACAAAAAAATAATTTGGGTAAGACGCATTCATTTGCTTAGTTTTTCCCACTATTTCTTCTATTTTTCGAGGGTTTATGCTTCCAAAAATGTGAAAAACGTTTTTTCTTTACAGATTTGTTTTTTTATTTTATATTTTTGCAGCAACGTCTTCCAACCGAGGTGCAAGTTCAACCACCAAGTCCAATCTGAGGGCTAAATATTATCCTCTTTGGAGGCATGTTCAAAAGCTTCAAAAATGTGGAGGTGGTGGCTCATGAGAATGGCAATGTAATCTTTGCAATAATTCGTACAAGGGCTCCTACCCAAGAGTGAAGCCACATCTTTTGCATGGAGGGGGGCAGGGGATTGCAGGTTGCACAAAAACATCTGACGCATTGGTGAGGAGGGCATATCGAAGAGAGCAAGATGAGGTGGATGGAATTAAAAGAAAGCATGAAGAGCAAACTCAAGCTACTCCTCAAGCTCCACCAAACATTGAGTTAAGGATTATAGTTGAAGCAAAGAAGAGGAGAGCCACTCAACAACAAGAACAACCAAAATCCAAAAATACCAACGGGGCATCCATTTCAGTTCAAGATATCAAAATTGCTAAATTGGTGAATGTGTAAACGAGAGAAGAAGTTGATTCCTGAATGGCTAGGTGCATCTATGCATGTGGTGTCCCATTCAATGGTGTTCGCTCTCCTCACTGTCAAGATATGATAAGGGCAGTTAACAAAGCTCCCATAGGGTACAAGGGGCCCAACTATGAGAAAGTCTGAACTCAGCGTCTCAAAAATGAGAAGGAGCTTGTGCAGGATATCTTATCACCAATTCGTTCTTCCTGGAGAAGCTTTGGGGTTACCATAGTCTCAGATGGATGGACAAATACAAGGCACAAGCCATTGATAAGTTGTGAAAAGCGCGTTCTAAACGCGCTTTTTACAAAAAAGCGCGCTTTTTTCCAGAAGGCGTGTAAAACGCGCTTTTTAAGGGAAAAAAACGCCTTAAAAAAAATTTTGCCGCTTTAACCGAAAAAAGCGTGCTTTTTTCGGTTAAAAGCGGCAGGGTGGGCGGCAGCGGGTTTTATAATGCAAAATCACATTTTTTTTTGCCCATTTGGACAGCAGCGCACGGAGGAAGAGAAGAAGAGCTGGGAGAGAGGAGCTGGAGGGCGATCTTGCCGATTCGAAGGGTCTACAATCACTATTTCGAGAGGAGATTGCCATTTTCACCATAGAAACGGTATGTAGGTTAATTTTTTTTAGTTTTCATTGTTTCAAAACAATGTTTTTCTATGTTTTTAATTTTTTTT
>APFE030373246.1:1671-22142 GCA_000404065.3 Pinus taeda
CTCTCTTCATATTGGGCATGCCCTGAGCCAACTCCACCATTTCCCCTGCTACCTACTCCATCGCCTTGGCACGTAACTGCTTCAGCACCCAATAAACATGTAAGGCCTGCTTATATAAGGTCATGCGTCCCCTAGTGTTGCCCGGGTCAGGAATGAGGTTACCCCATTCTTCCATTTCAGGTTCTGAATCTTCTTCCATTATATTTGCCTCCAATTCTTGAATAAGCTTACGAATGTCCTCGTCAGTTCCTTCTTTGTATGTTTTTTCTACCTGTTGCACAGTATGTCTCATGGTTTTTCGGCTGCATCTCTAACATGCTGGAGAGGACGGCTTTGATTCATGTCTGCCTCTACTCCCATGCCCTCTTCCTCGACTTGGGCGTGTTGGTTTGTTCTTGATTGCTTCCTGAATACCTTGGCCAACAACAAATGTTATATTATACGTAATTGCTGCGATTCCGGTCTCCTTTGCTTCCCGCTCCCAATTCTTACCCTCCCCTTGCCGCGTTTTTCCAATGGTTGGGTTATTCCTCAACTTTCCTCCCCTTAGATGAGGTTGGTGAATGTTCTCGGGAGTCTTCTCTGCCTCCCAGACTGCCTGTTTTACTTCCTCGAACTGTCCCTGATCACTAGCTGTACAGAATCCCTGCATGCATTTACCCTGGCCTGCACTGCTTCCAGCCTTACTAGATTCTTCCCCAACATTTCTAATCCTGCCACCCTCTGCCTTCAAACTGCTTGTAGTAGGAAAGAATTCCAATTCCCTCTCGCTTTTCTTTCCCTCTGTTGCGTCTAGCTCTCCCCCCTCTTCCTTAATATTACTAAAGATTGAAAGAAATGCAGGGATTGGATTTAAGAATACGTACCCAGTCCTATGCCAACTTGCGGAGAACACCAGTTTGCCCCGAGCTCCCGCCTTCTCCTTCCCTTGTTGCATAGTAACCTTGGTTCTGTTCTTCACCACCTTTGTTAACCTCCTCCCACCTACCCTACATCCCATCATCCCTCCGCCGTTGTTTCCTCCTACTTCTTCCTCCACTTCCTTGTCACCTCTATGCCTCAAGATTCTACCATGCCTGCATGCTGCCCCCGCGTCCTATGGAATTATGAGGATGTATGGTGGCCAGCTTTGCCACCCTCTTCCCTTCATCATTTTATCACACGTCCTCTCCAGCTCTTTCACCCCGATCAGGGGAAAGAATTTTATGAAGATTATTTCCAACAACAAAAAAATATATTAGAGGATAATTGTCATGATATTTAAGAAGACTTTTAGCAGATAGTAGTTTTTCCCTTGGCTAGAAATGAACCAAATTAGGATCTTAATGTTGAAAGCCATGTACTTTCCCTTGTAAACGATGAAGAAGAATATGAGGACAATCGGTCAAATTGTTCTTCAAAATTTTCATTTTTTGAATCTTTGTTTCAAGAAGATAATGTCCAGGAAGTTGTTTTCCTTGATACATTAGAAAAACAAGATTATATTCTTGATCAGTTGCATGAAGAAATAAACATACAAGTAGTGGTTGATTCAATTGATATTGACAACTGTCCAAAAAACATGAATTTTTTTCTTGATATGGATGATAAGGAAGATAAACAATCTGTTGTTATTTTATTTAAGAATGATCTTGAAATTGAAGAAATAGAACATGAACAACCGATAGTTAGGGATGAAGCTCGTCATTCTCGTTTTTCTCATCAACAAGAAGTCGATATCCATGTTCTTCAAGATCCCTTTGAATTCATGTTAGAATATCAAATAAAGAGAATTTGGTGGCATTTCTTGAAGCATTCAATGGTTCTGGTTCATCAAAATGGATGAGTTTTAAAATTGGTTTCAAATTCTAGTTTAAGTTGTCATTTTTTAATTTTTCCTTTTTGCTTAAATGTGAGTAGAATTCGTTCAAGTAGCCATTTGATTTCATGGTTACATTGGAGATATGAGATTACCCTTGCAGCTAACTCATTGGTGTAGGTTAGGAAGTTGTATATAAAATAAGCTCACCTTTTTCGAGAATTTCTTTAGTTTGAAAAAGTATGGATTTAATTGCATCTGTACCAGCTTAAGTTTTCAACATGGTTTTATTTTATTTCATTTCAATATGATAATTTTAATATTTCAGTGTGAAGTATTTTTATTTTGGTTTTCAGTTTGCAGTATGTTGGTTTGAGGTTTGGAAGCATGTCACAAGTTTTAGATTTGGAGAATGAATTGGTTTACAAAGCTTTGGAGCCACCCAATGTATTAGGAACTTGGTCTATGGGTTCTTTGCTACCTCGCAAGGAGCATAACATCCCCATTAGAGCCATATGTTATCACATCCAAGATTTCTTCGAAATCAACATTTCTAAGCTTGATAGTGTCTTCTGATGTCTTAAAACAACACCATTATGCCAGTTCAATTAGCGTTTCCTTTTAATTTGTTAGTGCTCATTGTGATCGATGAAAGGAAGAGAGATATCAAGGGATAGGCCATTTCCAAATGGTTCAAGGAGAAAGAGAATAAATTTTTCCGGTGGTGACTTTTTGAGTGAAAAACATACAAGTAAGGAATACATGGCAGCATAAAATCGATAGTTGGAAAAACATTTCTAGATCATGTGGAGCAGATCAGATAATGAGTTTATTTGGAGAATGTGCATCTTATATTCCTAGTTTTTTTTATCCTAGGAGGGGGAAAGGGTGCTATGCAATGATTTTGCATTGCAAGTTTCAAATCCAAAGATAAGCAGTTTTGATCAGATTTCGCCAATAGTAGTTGCATAAAGATGATAAGGTAATATTGTTGTCAACATAGCCACTTGTAATACAATATCAAGTTGGGATATATTCATATGTGGTAGATAAACAATGGAACCTTATCGAAAAAGAAAACACAAGGAGGAATGGGAGCACCAAACAAAATGGCACAAGCTCCTACAAGGAAAATGTACCAAGCAATTTTTCAAATTCATGAAGGGAACAAAACATGATGATGAAATGTGGTCATGTGAAGTGTGGTTGGGATTATTTTGTTTCAAGTTTCATGGATTAGCAAAATAATATTTTGAAAGGCGTTATGAAATCAAATGGCAACAATCTGTTTTCCCTATTTTAGTCACTTTCTTCAAATGTAGTTTCCAAACATTTGAAAATTGATTTTAAAAACCAAAAGAGGTTTTTGACAAGAATTGAACCATTCACAAAAAGCCTCTCTCAAATTTTACACAGGTGTCGTGGTTTGAAATATACGAAAGAATATTTGCAACCCATTTTTCCAGATTGAAATATTAAATGATTTCTTGTTTTAGCCATTAACTTTGGGTGCAGTTTTCTAAGAAGTTGAAAATGACTTTTACAAATATAAAAGAGGATTTTGTCAGGAATGGGCCAATTTATAAAAACCTATTTCAGGTTTTACATATCTATCATGTTTTGGAATATTTGAATGGCTCTTTGAAGCCTATTTTTCAAAAATTCCCTAGATTTAATTTTTTCTATTTTTAGAAAAACACCCAATCAACTTTCAGTTGGAGAGCCACCTCATCAATTCGACTTGGGAACTAGATATTATCTCCTCATTGATTTTATGATTTAGTAAGCCAAATATAAATGAATAGGTTTGAGATCCATTATCTTTAGATCTTGATCAAAATAATTTTCTATAAAGTTGTTTATGAAATGAACCAAGGGTTGGGCCCTGAGCAATTAAAGCTTTGGTTTTTGTGTATTCATTTTTTAGTGAAATTAATCAAAAAAATTCAAGTAGAGGTACTTGGCTTGTGTCTCATAAGATTCATGCATTAAGTTGTTATGGTTTGTCTCTATGTGCTTGTTTTATTCCTCTTTGTTTATCATTCAATGTTTTTTAATCTACGTTTGAAACAGTAAGCTATAGGTCTAGAATTCATCATATAATGATCTACACCTTTATGTTCAAATATTTACTCTTTCAGTCTACATAGCTATTATAGAATTCATATTATATGCTTTGTGATGGTTATGTTGTTTTTATCTCATTCATCTATTCATGCTTTAATGGTTAAAATGTCTAGTAACTAGCTAGCTATCAAGCCTTTTGAGAGCACTTGTCCACCAACCAGTCGTGAGAGTTTTTTAGTTGACCTTCATGAATCCATGCACAATGGTTTATTTTCCTCTCTCCAACCAAAATCTATCATTGTTTTACATTATCTGGCCACTAAACATATGAAAGACATGTTACTGTTGTGACCTCGAGTAGCAGAGTCAAAGAGAGATCCCTCTCTAGATTGGAAGAACCAACTTCCAATCTTAAAATCTGGTTTAAAGGTTACCTCAGAGATTTCCCTCCACAATCGGGAAAATTATAGAGTGATAACATCTTGGAGCCATTGTTGGATTTGTGAAGGCTTCAAGTCACTTTTCCAAAAAAATGACAAAGATCAAATATGATTTTTGATGGTGAACAAAGGTCAAACAAAAAGGTGGTTGTGTATATTTCACCTGGCGACTCCATTGTCAGATACTCCAGACCTCAGATATTCATGGAAACTCCATTGTTAGCAGAATCTAGAGCTCAAAGCTTTCATGTGACTCCACTGCCTAAAGAATTTCTTGGTGAATCCATTGTACGAAGATGGATTCTCAATCTGTATGGTATGATCCTATGAATCGTTCACATATTCTAGGTTTTCCAAATCATCTACCTTGTATAGCTTGGTGAACATATTTGCCAAAATTCATAGATCAACAAAGAGATGATGTTGCTTTTCATTTGATCAAATATCATATGCACACAAATAGGATAGGGGTTGAATTACAGAAGACTGCTTCATGAAAATGTTCATGGCTACTCTAGAAGAAAAGGAAATCTCATGGTATGAAAGGCTAAGACCTACTACTTTATATTCCTTGAAAGTTTTTCATACAACATTTTCTGAGAATTATAGAGAATGTCACTCATCCTTATCGCTGGTTGAAAACTATTGTGAGTGTTTTGAAAAATTTATTCAACATATGGAGAATGAATATGGTGATGGAAAATTAATTGATGGAGAAATCAAATGATTTTATGAAGATTATTTCCAACAATAGAAAAATATATTAAAGGATAATTGTCATGATATTCAAGAAGATTTTCAGCAGATATTAGTTTTTCCCTTGACTGGAAATGAAACAAATCACGATCTTAATGTTGAAATCCATGTGCTTTCCCTTATGGATTATGAAGAGGAATATGAGGATAATCGGTCAAATTGTTCTTCATATTTTTCATTTTTTGAATCTTTGTTTCAAGAAGATAATGTCTAGGAAGTTGTTTTCTTGATTCTTTAGATTTTTTATTTTTTTTTATACTCTTGATCAGTTGCATGAAGAACTAAACATACAAATAGTGGCCGATTCAATTGATATTGATGACTGTCCAGAACACATGAATATTTTTCTTCATATGGATGATAAGGAATATAAACAATCTGCTGCTATTTTATTTAAGAATGATTTTGAAATTGAAGACATAGAACAAGAACAACTAATAGTTAGGGATGAAGCTCGTCTTTCTCCTTTTGCTCATCGACAAGAAATCCATATCCATGTTCTTCAAGATCCCTTTTCATTCTTGTTATAAATATCAAAGATAGAGAATTTGATGGAATCTCTAAAAGCAATGAGTGGTTTTGGTTCATCAAAATGGTTGAGTTTTAAAATTGGATTCAGAGTCAGTTTAAGTTGTGCTTTTTAAATTTTTCCTTTCGTTTTAAAAAATGTGAGTACAATTTGATCAAGTAGGCATTTGATTTCATGGTTACATTGGAGATATGATATTACTTGACCTTGTAGCTGACTGGTTGGAGGAGGGTAGGATGTTGTATATAAAATAAGCTCATCGTTTCTGAGCATTTCTTTAGTTTACAGAAATATGGATTTAATTGCAGTTGTACTAGTTTAAATTTTCAGCATGGTTTGATGTTATTTGGTTTCAATATGACAATTTTAATATTTTAGTGTGAATTATTTTTAGTTGGGTTTTCAGTTTGCACTATGTTTGTGTGAGGTTTGGAAGCAGGTCATAGGTTTTAGATTTGGAGAATGAATTGGTTTCAGATCTTGGGAGCGGCCTAATAGATTAGGCATTTGGTCTACAAGTTTTTTTTGCCTTGTAGGGAGGATAACATCCTCATTGGAGCTAGATGTTATCACATTCAAGATTTCTTAGAAAGCAACTCTTCTAAGCTTGGGAGTGTCTTTTGAGGTCTTAAAACAACACCATTATACTAGTTCAGTTAGCGCTGCCTTTTAATTTGGCAGCACTCATTGTGATCAATGAAAGGAAGAGAGATCTCAAGGGATAGACCATTGCCAAACTGTCAAAGGAGAAAGAGACACATTTTTTTTGGTGGTGAGCTTCTAAGTATAAAACGTACAAGTAGCGAATTCATGGCAGCATAAAATCGATAGTCGGAAAATTATTTCTAGATAATATGGAGCAGATCAGAGAACAACTTTATTTGGAGCATGTGCATCTTATCCTTCTAGTTTTTGTGATCTCAGGAGTGGGGAAGGGCGCTACGAAATGATTTCCCAACGCAAGTTTCATATCCAACAATAAGCGGTTTCAGTCAGATTTCCCCAACAATAGTTGCATAAAGATGATAAGGTAATATTATTGTCAGCATGGCCACTTGGTGATACAATATCAAGTTGGGATATATTCATATGTGGTAGATCAACAATGGAACCTTATCGACAAAGAAAACACAAGCACGAATGGGAGCGCCAAACAAAATGGCACAAGTTCCTATAAGGAACATGTACCAGGCAGTTTTTCAAATTCATAAAGGGAACAAATCGTGATGATGACAGGTAGTCATGTGAAGTGTGGTTGGTATTCTTTTGTTTCATGTTTTAGGGATTACCAAAATCATTTTTTGAAAGGTGCTACAGAATTAGATGGCAACACTCTATTTTTCCTTATTTTAGTCACCGTTTCCCAGTGTAGTTTTCGAACAGTTGAAAATGAATTTTTGAAAACCAAAATAGGTTCTTGGCTAGACTAGACACATTCGGAAAAACTTCTCTCATTTTTTACACAGGTATCATGGTTTGGAAGGTACGAAGGAATCTTTGCAGCCTTTTTTTCCAAACTTAAATTTTAAATAATTTTATATTTTAGCCATCAACTTTGGACGTAGTTTTCAAGACGCTGAAAATAAATTTTACAAATATACAGAGTCTTTTGTCAGTTTGGAAGGTACTAAGGAATCTTTGCAGCCCGTTTTTCCATATTTAAATTTTAAGTGATTTTATGTTTTAGTCATCAACTTTGGGCGTAGTTTTCAAGACACTAAAAATGAATTTTAGAAATATAAAGAGTCTTTTGTCAGGAACAATCTCATTTACAAAAAACTCTTTCTATTTTTACATAGCTATCGTGGTTTGGAAGGTTTGAATGGATTTTTGAACCCTGTTTTTCAGAAATTCACCAAATTTGATTTTTTAGATTTTTAGAAACACACCCACTTATATTTCAGTGGCAGAACCACTTTATCAATTCGACTTGGGATAAAAAATTATCTTCTCATTGATTCTTTTATTTAGTATGATGAAGATAGATGAAAAGGTTTGAGATCCATTATCTTTGGACCTTGATCTAAATGCAATTTTCTATAAAGTTCTTTATGATAATGAAGCGAAGGTTGGACTGATGGGTCCCAGCCCACGCTGGCGGACTTTAGCACTTTTATACCTCCACCTGTACGTATACGTGTTTGACTACACGCTGATATTTTTCCCGCGCCTGTATTCGGTAGATGAGGAATTAATGGTTCGCAGTAATGGCTCCGTCCTTGCCTCGGTATTGATACATAAACTAACCCTAATCTCGCCTTCGCGATACTTCGGTCTTTAGTCTTTGCACCTGGAGGGTTTCTGGAGCTCTGCTAAATGCTCTGGCCTGTGGAATGGTTACGTTTTCTGTCCTGTGGTTCAATGTTGAAAGATTAATGTTCCTCTAGCTCTGTTAATGGTGTGGGTTACTCTGGTAAGTTCTGTTTGTCGTCTGTTCAGCTATTTAGTGGAAGTTAGGCATATGCTGTCTGTTACAGTTTCGTTTTGTGGGGATTCAAACAAGGGTTTCGCTCCTGGTACTGATCCGATGTCGGTTCATTCTTTGTGTATGAAATGTATGCCTCTGTCGTGCGTTCTTCTCTGTATCTTGGATATCCAACTCTTGGTTCCGGAAACTGCTGCTGCTTCGCTGTCCGCGCAGGTCGATGGCATGCGTGGAAGGCTTTTCACTCTGGTAAGCTACCTTGTCCCTGATTTCAACCTCTGGTTCTCCGTCGTATAAACTCTAATATGTTTGCCCCTTTGCTCGTTCAGTGGTCTATGGTATCCCTGGTTCTGGTTTGGTGGCTTTCTCGCACACGGCTTCCAGGTAAATTACTATACCCTACACTCGTTTGTCTTTACAGTTTGTTTAAGATTCAGTTCGAGGGTTTCATACCCTGTGCTTCATGAACCTAACATATGCGGTTTTGTTTGGTTACAGGTATCCCTTCGGAACCTGGAGGACGCACGGTTCGATCTTCTGTCACAGTTGACCATCTAAAAATGATATTGGGTAGGCCTGGAACCTCTGCTTATGGGTAGTTTCTGTTAGATAACAGGTCGATTGGGTTGCTGGGTTTTTGCCTGTGTATTGTTTCGTGAGGTCTTTTCCGCCTGTGCTGCGGCTCTCTTGGTTTAGTTCTGTTTTTCAGTTCAACCCTTACGAGGGTTTCTTCGCCTGGTTCTCTGGTATCTAACCCTAACGAGGGTTTTGTCCCTTCATTCCCGGTTTAGGGAATTGGCTAAAACCGATTCTGGTTTCGACAACGACTCCTCTATTTATAAATGCTGTACTGGTTTTGACTGGAAGACCGTATGTAACCCTTAAGGGTCTGGTTCACTCTATTCCTTTTTAAACTGCATGATATTGTATGGACTGTAATATGACTGTGTTGAATGAAATATAAGAGAAGAAATTTTACTTTGTGTACCTGTACATTTGATTTCCGATGATGCTCTATCACTGCTTTATATTTCACTTAGTCGTTGAATGGTATATTGTCTGTTGAACTGTGGCCGCGTTCTCTGAGTCGTGACTCTGTTTGCTGGCCGGCAAGGCTTTCGAACTTTGCTTCTTTTCTACTCCTGGTTGCAATTTAATTTACAGTAACAAAAAAAAAAAAGATGATACCCATATGTGGAAGATAATGCAATAAATTAGACAGTAAATAACAGAAAGGAAGATGGACAGTTTATGTAGGTACTTGAATGCTCTGCTTAGTTTTTATTATTCAGTCTTTTTTCTAAGACAAAAAGGAACCTTCTTTTTCATCACTGTGTTACTTTTATAGCCTCTTGCAGTTACGGCTTTCAGTTTGTTTGTCTGTTACAAAAACAGTCACGTATTCTGTTCTCTTAAAATACAATTGTTCAGATAATTAAAAGACTTTTAAAAGCAACCGATTGTCATTGTCTTAACTTACCTAAACTAACCTTCTCTTAACAATAAAACTAATTTACAAACTTAAGTGTAAAGAGCTGGAAAGTAAATCTCCTAACTACCTCTAACCTGTAAAAATAAAATTAAAAATAAAAGAAAAAATATTTCCAGCAAGATCCGACAACTTTGGTGTCCTACTCGTGAACCTATTCGGGGTCTATCTGCTTCATCATTGGGAGCTGGATGCTCCTGCATCAGGCTCCCAGGGTGAGAAAAGATCATGACTCCTGTTCATGAGTTCTGCCACTGTTGTCCCTGTTCGTTCAATCTGCCTGGCGTCAAGCCATGAGCTGTCCTCTATTGGACGGTTCTTCCTCTTGACTAGGTACTGAAAATAATTCTTCCGCCTAGTACGTCTGACTACCTGAGTTTCGAGGATGCCTTCGATCTCAGGGGGTTGGACATAAGGCATCTGTTTCTTCCAACTGTCTCTGTCTTCCTAGGTGTGCCGCGTGGATTGTCCTGATTCATCCGTCTTTTCTTCCAATAGTTCGCCTGGATAAGGAAACAAATCTGCCACATTGAAAATAGGCGATATGCCTATTCCAGGTGGTAGATGGATTTCGTAGGCATTCGCTGAAAACCTCTGCAAGATTTTGCAAGGTCCTATCTTCTTGAATTTTAATTTGTTGTACGTACCTTTAGGAAACCGCTCCTTGCGTAAGTGTACCAGAACTTCATCCCCTATCTCAAAATGGACTTCTCGCCTCCTCAGATCTACGTGTGCCTTATACTTCAAGCTGCTGTCCTGTAACTTTGCCTTGACTTTTTCGTGTAAATCTCGCATAGCATTTGCAAAATCTTCACCATCCGCGCTCCGTCGTTCCTGTAAACCCAGATCTCGAAGTTCATGTACTCCTCGTGGGTGCATTCCATAAAGAATCTGGAAAGGACTAAGACCAGTGCTACGATTCGGTGAATCGTTGTAAGCAAACTCTGCTTGTGCCAGCACTCGGTCCCACATTCTAGAATTTTCTCCGACCAAGCTGCGTAACAGATTTCCTAGACTTCTGTGCACAACTTCTGTTTGGCCATCTGTCTGCGGATGGTAAGCAGAACTGTAGCTTAGTTGGGTATTCATTTTCTTCCATAAGGTTCGCCAGAAATGTCCAGTGAACTTTACATCCCTGTCTGATAGGATGGTTGTGGGTAAACCATGTAATCGGACAATCTCATTAAAAAACAAGTGAGCCACATAAGTAGCATCACTGGTTTTCCGACAAGGTACGAAATGTGCCATTTTCGAGAAACGGTCTACCACCACCATTACCGAATCGTATCCTTTCTGTATCTTAGGCAATCCCAATACAAAATCTAAACTCACAGAATCCCAAGGCCTGCCTGGAATAGGTAATGGCGTGTACAGTCTTGTGTTCTGGCTGTGTCCTTTTGCCAGTTGACACACCTTGCACTTAGTCACAAAACGTTGCACGTCCCGTCTCATTTTCGGCCAAAAGTAAAAGTGACTAAGCTGTTCCAAAGTCTTGTCAATCCCAAAATGTCCAGCCAATCCCCCACTGTGTTTTTCTCGAATGATATTTTCCCTCATTGAACAACTGGGGATACACAATTGTCCTCCCTTGAAAAGTAATTTCTCCTGTATGTTATAGTCCACCCAAGGACTGTTTCCTCTTATTAAAGGATTTTGGCACACTTCGTAAGCCTCTCTAAAATCTGGGTCTGTATTATATAGATCCCGCAAATGTTCGAATCCCAAAACCTGCACTGTGCTTTCCTGTAGTACCAAAGCTTTCCTACTCAATGCGTCAGCTACCTTGTTCGCTTGCCCGCTGATATGTTTCAACATAAAATTAAAACTTTGTAGATACTCTACCCATTTAGCGTGCTTATGATTAAGCTTATGCTGCTGCATTACATACTGTAATGCAGAATTATCTGAGAACAGCACGAACTCGTTTCCCAGCAAGTAATGCCTCCAATGTCTTAATGCCTGTACTACTGCATAAAATTCCTTATCGTAGGAGGAGTACTTCTGTCTACTTTCATTCAGTTTTTCACTGAAAAACGCCACGGGTCTGTCCTCTTGGCTGAGCACAGCCCCAATTGTTGTCCCACTTGCATCACAACGTACCTGAAACAGTTTTTGAAAGTCCGGTAGCCTAAGGATTGGTCTCTCCGTTATTTTCTTCTTCAGTAACTGAAAGTTCTTTTCCGCCGCTTCTGTCCATCGAAAAGGCTGGCTGGCCTTTTTGATGGTCTCCAACATAGGAGCACAGATCCTGCTAAAATCTCTGATAAATTTTCTGTAGAAACTTGCTAGTCCATGAAAACTCCTTACCTCGAACAAATTCTTGGGTGACTGCCAATTCACGATTGCTGTCACTTTCTCTGGATCCATCTTCATTTCATTCTCTGCTATCACGAACCCCAGATAAATCAGCTCCTTCTGCAAAAATGTACACTTCTTCAGATTAATCAATAATTTATTCTGTTGTAGTTTTTCAAGCACTCTTTGTACATGCCGGAGGTGTTCTTCACGTGTTTTACTAAAAATCAGTATGTCATCCAAATAAACAATTACAAACTTTCTTATATACTCCTTGAGCATTTCATTCATGAGTCGCATAAAAGTGCTGGGAGCGTTGCTTAAACCAAACGGCATAACCAGCCATTCATATAAGCCTTCATTCGTTTTAAAGGCTGTTTTCCATTCGTCTCCCTCACGTATCCGTATTTGATGGTATCCACTTTTCAAATCTATCTTGGAGAAATAAGCCGCCCCACTCAAACAGTCCATCATATCATCCATGCGTGGTAAGGGAAACCTGTATCGTATGGTGATTTTGTTGATGGCTCTGGAATGGGGCGAGAACTGTCGGTACAACACATGGGCTCAAACTCTCTCTGATTAACCCCTTATCCAATAGCTCCTGCACCTGCGTTTTAATTTCTTCGTTATCTTTAGGACTCATTCTATAAGCGGCCTTATTCGGTAAGCTGGCCCCTGGTATGAAATCAATATGGTGGCTAATGCTCCTCTTGGGAGGTAGCTTATCCGGCAAGTCATCTACTACTATATCTGCAAACTCCTCTAACATTTGTTGTATTTCTACAGGCAAATCTGCGATTTCTGTGTGCAACACAACTGTCCTAGCTCTCCTTACTACAGCAAAATTCATCTCACTATTTTCAACCTGTTTCAAAAATTGTTTTCCGTTCACCAGTAACGCCTTTGATTCACTTCCTTCAACCGCCTCTTTCTCCTCTTTGATGGGTAGAAGGGTATGTTTAATCCCATCTTTCTCAAACTTATAACAATTCAGCATCCCATCATGTATCACTTTCCTGTCATATTGCCAAGGTCTGCCCAATAAAATGTGGCACACGTCCATTGGCATAATGTCGCAAACAATTCTGTCCTTATAATGCCCAATCTGGAATTCTACTTCACTCTGTTCATCCACCAGTAACTGGTGTCCTTTCTGTAACCAGGACACTCGATATGGAGTGGGGTGTTTCAGACGTTTCAACCCCAACTTTTCAACCATCTCAACTGACACCAGATTGTCAGTACTTCCGCTATCAATTATCATTTTGCAGCACTTACCTTGTGCTTTACAAACTGTTTTGAACAGAGCCTTCCGTTGCGTCTGTTCAATACTTTCAGCAATTGGCTTCACCAACACCTTATGCAATACTAGAGCTTCCCCTGTTTCTGGGGCATTTTCTGCCTCTTGTGGAGGTGCTGCTGCCTCCTCGGGTTGTGCCATATAGGCGCCTCTCTGTCCAGTAGTATCCGTCTCTGGGCACTCAAAAGAGCGGTGCCCCCACTTGTGGCATCTATAACACTGGTATCCGGTTCCCCTTCCGCAACCGGTTCCTCTACCACGCTGGAATGATCTGCCACCCCTCATTCCATCTCCTCTCTCTGTTGTTCCTGAAGTCTTTGAACTGCTGGCTTCCTCATTGTTGCTGGCAGTTCGGCCCCTACCATAGGACTTGCCTCTTCCTCTGTTAGACCCACGTCCTCTCCGGGCGTTTTGTCTTCAGTTAAGCTTTTCTTCTGCTTTCACTGCACTCTGGTATGCCTCCTCTGTATTGTTGGGAGACAAAATACTTATCTCATCTAAAATTTCCATTCTTAGGCCATTCACATATCTGGTTGTTCTCTCTGCTGTGTCCTCTGTATATCCTGCTCGTAAATTTACTCGGTAAAATTCCTCTGTATATTCCTTTACCGTCAGACCCCTTTGTCTTAAGTTCTGAGCTTGTCTATGCAACGAAATCTGGTAATCTCTTGGCAGAAATCTGCCCTTCAATTTAGCGACCATCCTTGCCCAGGTCTTTATCGGAGGCTTGTCCAGCCTTTTCCTCTCATTCTGGACACTGTCCCACCACAGTGTGGCGTGTCCCTTCAACTTCGTTGCTGCAAACTTGACCTTACGGTCTTCACTAATTTCTTCGCATTCAAAGTACTTATCCATCTCGCTGATCCAATCTAAAACTACATCAATCGCTAAATTGCCATCATAAGTCGGTAAATCTGGTTTTGGTTTACTATTTGACAATAGCACAGACTTCAACAGTCTTACTTCAGGTGTGTCACCTTCATCTCCTCTTGCTGGTGCTTCCACTTCTTCATCACTCATGTCCCCTAATTCCGGATCTCTCCGTCTGCCTGCCTCTACTGCTTCTAATCGAGCAGTAAGAATTCTAAGTTCTTCCCTCAATGCCTCGTCTGCCATCCTTCGAGCACCTCTGCCTCGTCCTCGTCTGCCTGCTTCCATTTCTCTCAGATCTCTTTAGCTTAACTACTTTGATACCACTCTGATGGGTCCCAGCCCACGCTGGCGGACTTTAGCACTTTTATACCTCCACCTGTACGTATACGTGTTTGACTACACGCTGATATTTTTCCTGCGCCTGTATTCGGTAGATGAGGAATTAATGGTTCGCAGTAATGGCTCCGTCCTTGCCTCGGTATTGATACATAAACTAACCCTAATCTCACCTTCGCGATACTTCGGTCTTTAGTCTTTGCACCTGGAGGGTTTCTGGAGCTCTGCTAAATGCTCTGGCCTGTGGAATGGTTACGTTTTCTGTCCTGTGGTTCAATGCTGAAAGATTAATGTTCCTCTGGCTCTATTAATGGCGTGGGTTACTCTGGTAAGTTCTGTTTGTCGTCTGTTCAGCTATTTAGTGGAAGTTAGGCATATGCTGTCTGTTACAGTTTCGTTTTGTGGGGATTCAAACAAGGGTTTCGCTCCTGGTACTGATCCGATGTCGGTTCATTCTTTGTGTATGAAATGTATGCCTCTGTCGTGCGTTCTTCTCTGTATCTTGGATATCCAACTCTTGGTTCCGGAAACTGCTGCTGCTTCGCTGTCCGCGCAGGTCGATGGCATGCGTGGAAGGCTTTTCACTCTGGTAAGCTACCTTGTCCCTGATTTCAACCTCTGGTTCTCCGTCGTATAAACTCTAATCCGTTTGCCCCTTTGCTCGTTCAGTGGTCTATGGTATCCCTGGTTCTGGTTTGGTGGCTTTCTCGCACACGGCTTCCAGGTAAATTACTATACCCTACACTCGTTTGTCTTTACAGTTTGTTTAAGATTCAGTTCGAGGGTTTCATACCCTGTGCTTCATGAACCTAACATATGCGGTTTTGTTTGGTTACAGGTATCCCTTCGGAACCTGGAGGACGCACGGTTCGATCTTCTGTCACAGTTGACCATCTAAAAATGATATTGGGTAGGCCTGGAACCTCTGCTTATGGGTAGTTTCTGTTAGATAACAGGTCGATTGGGTTGCTGGGTTTTTGCCTGTGTATTGTTTCGTGAGGTCTTTTCCGCCTGTGCTGCGGCTCTCTTGGTTTAGTTCTGTTTTTCAGTTCAACCCTTACGAGGGTTTCTTCGCCTGGTTCTCTGGTATCTAACCCTAACGAGGGTTTTGTCCCTTCATTCCCGGTTTAGGGAATTGGCTAAAATCGATTCTGGTTTCGACAACGGCTCCTCTATTTATAAATGATGTACTGGTTTTGACTGGAAGACCGTATGTAACCCTTAAGGGTCTGGTTCGCTCTATTCCTTTTTAAACTGCATGATATTGTATGGACTGTAATATGACTGTGTTGAATGAAATATAAGAGAAGAAATTTTACTTTGTGTACCTGTACATTTGATTTCCGATGATGCTCTGTCACTGCTTTATATTTCACTTAGTCGTTGAATGGTATATTGTCTGTTGAACTGTGGCCGCGTTCTCTGAGTCGTGACTCTGTTTGCTGGCCGGCAAGGCTTTCGAACTTTGCTTCTTTTCTACTCCTGGTTGCAATTTAATTTACAGTAACAAAAAAAAAAAGATGATACCCATATGTGGAAGATAATTCAATAAATTAGACAGTAACTAACAGAAAGGAAGATGGACAGTTTCTGTAGGTACTTGAATGCTTTGCTTAGTTTTTATTATTCAGTCTTTTTTCTAAGACAAAAAGGAACCTTCTTTTTCATCACTGTGTTACTTTTATAGCCTCTTGCAGTTACGGCTTTCAGTTTGTTTGTCTGTTACAAAAACAGTCACGTATTCTGTTCTCTTAAAATACAACTGTTCAGATAATTAAAAGACTTTTAAAAGCAACCGATTGTCATTGTCTTAACTTACCTAAACTAGCCTTCTCTTAACAATAAAACTAATTTACAAACTTAAGTGTAAAGAGCTGGAAAGTAAATCTCCTAACTACCTCTAACCTGTAAAAATAAAATTAAAAATAAAAGAAAAAATATTTCCAGCAAGATCCGACAACTTTGGTGTCCTGCTCGTGAACCTGTTCGGGGTCTATCTGCTTCATCATTGGGAGCTGGATGCTCCTGCATCATGGACCCTAAGCAATTAAACCTTTGGGTTTTGTTTATTCATTTTTTGGTGAAATTAATCAAAAATTTTCAAGCAGATGTTCCTAGCTTGTGTCTTGTAAGATTCTTGCATTCAACTATTATGGTTTGTCTCTATGTGCTTGTTTTTTCCCTATTCATTTATCATTCAATGTTTTTTCCTCTATGTTTGAAACAATAAGCTATAGGTCTGGGATTCATCATGTGATGCTCTGCACCTTTATGTTCAAATATTCACTCTTTCAGTCTACATATTTGTTAGAGAATTTATCTTATATTCCCTATGATGGCTGTGTTATTTTTCTCTCATTCATGTATTCATGCTTTAATGGTTAAAATGTCTAGTAACTAGTTGTCTATCAAGGCTTTTGAGAACACTTGTCCACCCACCAGTCCTGAGAGTTTTTGAGTTGACCTTCATGACTCCATGCTTAATTGTCTATAGCCAAAAACTATCATTGTTTTACATTTTCTAGCCACTAAGTGTATGCAAGACCTGTTACTGTTGTGACATCCAGTAATAGAGTCAAAGAGAGATCTCTCTCTAGATTGGAAGGACTAGCTGCCAATCTGGTTACCTTAATGATTTCCCTCTATTGCCGAGAAAATTACATAATGATAACATCATAGATAATGGTGCTAAGATCTTTAACGCAATTATTATTGTCGGTTGTCTCTTCATAAGGATTTAAAAAAAAGCTTAATAATTTATGTGCAATCAATTTTTAAATTTTAAATAAATATTATTAATTTTTTAAATAAATTATTAATTTATTTTTTTAATATATTTGATATAGGTTATTAAATAATATTATTGGTAAACCAAATATCTCAAATGACCTATTTGATAATTATTTGATTAAGCTTGAGTGGGCCTAATGGTGAACAGCATGTGTTTCCTCCTAAGAGGTTACATGTTCAAAATCAGAGGGGCTAGAGTATGTATGTCTTCGTAGACTTAGCAATCAAATCACTACGGGGAGGTGGGTCAATTGTCTTACAAACAAGGGGTTCTCATACACCAATGTGGTACTTGGTGATGACCTTAAAATTGGATAATAATGATAATAAATAACTTTCTTCTTTAAAGAAAAAAAACTACTTTGTTTTTTTTCAAATCTTTGCAATTGAAAGCCCACAAACATATAATTTGTATATCATTGTGTAATTAAATTTAACCATAATTCTTTTAAAATTCTATTTTTATATTAAAAAATAAAAATAAAAAAAAAAAATAAAAAATAAAAATTACATTCAATATCATTCTATATATAATATATATAAACAACATATTTCAAAAATAAAAAAGGTGAATAAACATTCAATTTCATAACTTGAAATCAATTAAATAGTTTTTAGTTTAAAAAAATAAGTTTTTTTAATAAAAAAAACTTTTAAACAACAATAATTTCAACTAAAAACATGAAAATTATGGAAGTAAAAATTAAAAACATGAAAATTTCTTAAATGTATAATTTGGAATAAATAATAATGATTATGATGATGATTCACATCTACTTTATCATTATTTAGGAAGGTAGAATAAATGGTGATGGTGATGAGGTGAAGGATTAAGTTATTTTGTCATGTGAAAGTTACATGTTTTAAATTTTATGAACATAAATCTAGTCATATTAAAAACCAGTGTAACTAAATCTAACACTTAAATATCTATGAATCAATCTCTTAAACCACATTAGAAATCCAAAGTCAAACTTAAAAAACTTAACCAACAAAAGTCCAAATAAATATTTCTATATTTATTAATAAATTCCACTTAAAACCATTGAATACTATTATAATAGCAAAATGGGCACCAATCGCTCTCCCATTGTTGGCTCACTAACAATAATATTAAATCTGGATCAAATCCCGAGGGATTGAGAAGAAATTTAATTAAATCTGGATCAAGATCCCGAGGGATTGAGAAGAAATTTAATTAAAACCTATAGAAATATATTTCTTAATCAATTTAGTGGGATCATGTTATGGCAGAATGCCCTTCCAACTTTGACCGCCGGATTAAATAATCCCACAAACACTGGATATTCTCAGGACATGCATTACGATCGAACAGTTCAGATGATGCATGTTCTGGAGAATATTTATTAAAATAATATTTACATATTATTATTTTGAACAAGTTAATAAATATTTACATATTATTATGCAGTTTGTTTTTTTTGCTGCTCTTTGATAGGAAATTTAAAACTGCAATATCCTTTTTCATTATAGTTGCATTTTTTAAAACTTTTAATAATTTTTTTTTGGAAATTAGGAATTTAGGCTTTGATTGGATATTTAAATTATAAAATTTATGGTGGTAGGTTTATTGGTTTATGTATTAGGATTTAATTTTTATTATGTTATTGGTTCAAATTTAATAGAGAGTAAGGAAAGTGTAAGGTTAAGGTAGCTTTCCACAATTCCTGTTTTGTAATTGGTTCAAATTCTGCGGAGAACAATGAAAATCTAGGGTTGATGGAGCTTTTCATAATCTTAGTTCTGTAGGTGGAGCTTTGTAGAACCTTGGTTACAACATAGAGTAGGTGGAGCCTTGCACAATTCTAGTTATAACATCTTGTAAGTGGAGCATTGCAAATCCTAGTTAAAACATAGTGCAGGTGGAGAAGTGTACAATCTTGGTTACAACACCCCATAGATGAGTAGATCATTATTCCATTCAAAATTAGGGTTGGCCTAAGTCTACACAATAATCTTGGTTACAACATTCCATAGATGAGTAGATCAGTATTCCATTCAAAATTAGGGTTGGCCTAAGTCTACACAATATAATTGTTGGCCTAAGTGTTTGGGAAAATAGTTTTTTTATCCAACCCATTTTGTTTCAATTCTCGTAGAGGGCCGTGTTGTCCACCACATTAGGATTAGAAAATGTTCGCTCCTTGTGATAAGGCTTAAAAGTGGGCACCCCTAGGATAAAGTAGCTCAATGTAATTAATAGCCTGATTGGTTTGGGCACCCCCTAGGATAGATGGTAGCATGAGTGGTTTGGAAAACAATTTTTAGAGGTACGTGTTTAGAGTCCACTTTGGTGGGGATGAAAATGACACTTGATTTCAATTTTCGTAGAAGGGCATGCCGACGCCTTGTGATAAAGCTTGGAGAGTACGCACCCGAGGAACCCCCTATGATAGAATCCACTTCTATGTGGCATATATTTCTCAATTCTTATTAAGTTAAGCTCAAATATGGATAGAATCCACTAAGATGTGGTTGGAAACAACACCAGGTTTCAATTTCATAGAAAGACATGTTACCTCATTGTGATAAGGCATAGAGAATAAACATTCCCTAAGATAGAATCCACTTCCCTAAAAATTTCTCAACTCTTGTTATGTCATAAATATATCTTACTTGCACACACTCTTAATGTTATAATAATAACAAAAAGATATGGAAGATTCACCCCACACACACACACATATATATATATATATTAAATCTCATCATATCTATTGAGTTATTTCGTTGTTAAAATATGTTTATATTTATTTATGATTGTATATTTCTTATATATTTCTTTTATATATAATGAGTAAAAAAATATTAAATAAAATTAATACAAATATACTTTAGTGAATAATTAATAATTAAATCAATGTAATGAATTATTTGATTTAATTCTATTATTTTTAGGAGAAGGTTTTAATCACATAATATATTGATGCACTAATATTGGATTGGTTTTAACTATATTGGTATGTTAATTTTTTTTATTGTTTGAAAGGTGTTTAATTTGTGAAAATATTTAATTTATTGAATATGGTAGTAAAGTAGTTTTGCTTTTTATAATTTTTTGTATGTTTGATAGGATTATATTTTCATTATTTGTGTAAAAATACTCTATTTATCTTTGCTCTTGTTCTTATTTTTTTTTTTTTAGGTTTGGTAGGATTATATATATTTATTAAGTCCAACTTCTCATAAGGGGATAGCACAAAATTTGAACCCAAGACTTCTGATTCAATAAGACTTCATTTCCATAGCAATTACCAATCAAACTACCCAAACAAACTGTATTCTTATTATTATTGATTGATTGAAATCTTAAACTTCATTTCTTCAAATTTATAAAATATAAAATCAT
>APFE030373246.1:25063-85412 GCA_000404065.3 Pinus taeda
TATGGTAGTAAAGTTAGTTTTGCTTTTTTTTTTTTCCTTTTTCTTTTTTTTTTCTTTTCTTTTTTGTATGTTTGATAGGATTATATTTTCATTATTTGTGTAAAAATACTCTATTTATTTTTGCTCTTTTTTTTTTTAGGTTTGGTAGGATTATATATCTTCGTTAAGTCCAACTTCTCATCAAGAGATAGCACAAGATTTGAACCCAAGACTTCGGATTCAATAAGACTTCATTTCCATAGCAATTACCAATCAAACTACAATAGTTTCAAAGATAATTGTAAAGTAAAAGAACCCCCTGTATCAACAATTTTTACAGAAAATCAACATTTTTCAAAAACAACTGCAAAGTAAATTAATTCTCTATCTCAACAATTTCTTAAAAAAAATCAATACTTCTTTTTATTATACTAAACAAAAAATTAACCACTTTAAAATCTACATTATTTAAATTTCATTTTTATATAATATTCAACTCTCACTAAATCTATACATTCTCTATCAACCCATTGTAAAAGGATAAATTATCTATTACAATAAGATGATGTGATTTCACGTTGATCTTGAATAACAAATTATTTTCCTCTCTGAGAATATATATATATATATATAAATAATTTAATCACTTCATTGCCTTGATTTAAACATCATTAATTTTCTTAATTCATCCATCATTTGTGGACGTGGGACTCGAAAGACGAATGGCAATGTAGACGAGTATTAGCTCAATAATATTATGAAGGGTAGTTTAAAGGGAAGAATGTGGATCCAAATCGAAGGGTGTGGCCAAGTTTTTAATTAAGAAAAGGTGTTGTGTGAGAGCACATTATGCATAATTTCGTTTGGCTTTGATATTACAAATTAATAGTGGGACAAGTATTGTGTTTATTTTTTTTAGGATATATAATGTATGTTATATTTAAATTTTACGTATTAAACAATGTAAATTCAAATTTTTTTAATTCTTTACTAAATTTTAATTAAAATTAACAAAAAAAAACATTTTTTGAAATATAATTATATTTTTACATTTAATAATATAAGTCATAATTGAAAAAAAAAATCATAACTTCACAAAATAATTTTAAACATATTTTTCAAAATTTATTTAAAAGTTTTTAAAAAATATATAAAACATATATTCTCAAACAACACTAAATACTAGACAAAGAATTCCTAACCTTTGATTTGGAATCTCTCAACAAAACTCCATGCAAATATAAACACCCTTAGAAAATGTCAACCAACTAAGATTATAGGTTAACCTAACATGATATGATTATATGTGAGTCTAACCTAATCTTGTAAAAGAACAATTCTTTAAAAATGTATTATTACTTCTGCACTAATGAAAATGGCACAATTACTCAGCAAAAACACATTTAACAAACCAAACTTCAAAGAAAAAATCTAAATACATCACCAACCAAATAAAAACCCTAAAATACTTTTGATTAACCAAACACCCCCACATGTTTATTCTTTATCATCATGTGAAAGAAAATATAAAATATTCCGTTTTTGAGGAAACCTTTCGTTGTCAACTTTGCTGGGCGCATGGCATATCCGTACGACGTATGTTCTGCAAGGATCCCAATTTGGCGGTGGGTCCCATCAAATGAGTTGCAGTGGATAATGGTAGAATTGTTAACCAGCGTCATGCGTCTTTTACATCAGTATCTCGAATGTAAAAAACCAGGTTGTGATAATCTGGTTTTGAACCCAAATATAAGCAAAGAAAAGTTCGCAAAAAACCGCTACAAACTCTTAACGCATTGGCAGTATTCCATTGGCAGTATTCCAGTAAAGAATCTATGGTAAAATAAATTAATTAATAATAAAGCTGAAATAAAACAAAGCACAGAATTTGCCATCATTGCGTTCTTTAACCTCTATGGTATTGTGAAAGCGGAGAGATTGATGAAACATGTCTTGCAAATATTGATGAATAATAGTTAAATTTCAAGAGCTTACTCTGGACAATGATGCATCCATGCTATTTATTTTTTTAGATTGATTGATTCTCACCTTGCCCTGAGGATGAACCACATTAGTTGGTTCGACCAAATCCTATCAATGTGATTAATCCGGAAGATCTATATCTACATTGGATCACAAAAGTCTTAGATCTAACTAAACTCAATTTATTTATGAGAACTAGTTCTTACCTTTTATTGTATTTACTAATTTAAGGGGTTGCAATTTGTACGGGAGAAGTCTCCTTACCCAAAAATTTTCAGTTTTGGACTACTACTGTTAAAAATATGATTACCAATGATAGATCTAAACAAAACCATGGATAACATAGATTTCTCTTATATCAAAAGAACATTCACTACACAATCATAGAAAATCATGAAAGCAACAAAAATATAGATATTTCAAACAACAAGAATGTCGATTTTAAAGCCTTTAACTATTTCTTACCATAATTTAACGGTATGCAAATTTCCTGGCAGTTGTAACCCTCATTTTCCCAATGTAACCTCAAGTTTATTTTAATTATTAATTTTAATTTATTTCATTTTTATTTTTATGTAATTTGAACAAGTCAAAATGTTTACACCATAATTTCTTCCATCAATAAATTCAGTGGTCAATTACTTTTTGCATAAGAGGCAGGTACTAAGCAACAACACTGCATATTAAACTTGTTATTAATATGCCACAACTAAGGTGTTAACAAACTTGTCATTCAATAAATTTATTAACAAAATTTTAAGGTTAATTGATTTATTTGATGGAGCAACCTAGGGAAGTCAAGATCAAACAACTACTATGATGGATAATCTCTACCCAACCACTTATCATGAAGATAATTTCATGGAATATAAGAGGGATGAATAGTAGGGGAAACAATGTCATCTTAGAGATTGTATTAGAAAGGAAAAACCAACTATTGTCATTTTACAAGAAACTAAATTAACAAGGGATAAAATAATCCAAATTGTAGGCAATTGTTGTAAAGGTTACAACTTGATGTCACTGGATGCAAGAGGTAGTGTGGGTGGTCTAGCTGTTTGGTGGAATCCAAAAGAAGTTGTATTTCAAGATTGGTGGGCTTCTTATCAAACTCTTACAAGTAGTTTTAGGTATGTAGGGGCAAAAGTTATAGACTTCTTATCGACAATCTACACCCTTCTGGTGTTAGGGATAAGAAGGATTTCTTGTAGTAGCTATAGGACATAAAAAAATATAATAGGGAATTCCCTATGGGTGGTGGGAGGATATTTTAATCTTATTAGATCGTTAGAGGAGAAAAAAGAAGGGGTTTGTAAGTTAGATCAATTATCAAATGACTTTAATGGATATATTGAAAATTTGCACCTTGCAGAGATTCAAACAAACAACAAACTTTTCACCTGGAACAATCATAGAGGAGGAAACAACTAAATAACATGTCAGTTGGATTGATTTTTGTTAGCTGAAGAGGTTTTACAAAAAGATATATTTGTAGAAGCCTCAATTTTTCCGTGTATGGGCACCCGATCGGGTTGCGTAACGTGGACAGGCAAGTAATTAAGTTTCGGCGGTGGGAGGGGCAAGTGACCGCAGGGAAATATCAATATATCATTGCAACAGGTAAGTGGAGCGGTGGAGAGGATAGTGGAGCAGATCGACAGGACACCCGGGTACGAGCCTTTGACGGTGGACGGGACAGTATGCCAGGGACAAGCTCGAGGAATGATTGCGCGGGGATCGGGCCCAGCGAAATGAACAGAGGCTTAAGTATGAAAGGCATGCAGAGGAGAGGGACCGGGAGGGAAAGGTGGCAGAGCAAAACGCGAGGGAAAGACCGTAGAGCAACAGGGAAGGGCTGCACTAAGCTGAGTTATATTGCGAGGGGAACGGAAAGCCCTATGAGCCGAGAGGAACGTGAGAGGAAACGGAGAAGCAGGGAGAACATGGACGCAGAGGGTAGCAGGACAGCGAAGCGATGGATGCGAAGCAGCGGAGCGGACGAAGACCAGGGCTGGAACGAAATGGATAGGAAGGGTAAGCGGAAGATGGAGGAAAGTCTGGAGCATGCCATCCCTGTCTATGATGTCTCGGAGGAGAGAGCGAGGATATGACGGAGGGCCTGGAGAAGTCCGCACAGGAAATTAGGAACAATGGACGAAATAGAGCAGCGACAGAAATCGGGGAGGATGAAGAAGGGAGCCCGAGGACCGGAATAGAAGGGGGAAGGGGAAGACGCAGGAGAGGGAGAGGTCGCAGGGGAAGAGGAGGCCGGAGAGGACAGGGAGTGGCGGAAGGCCGCAGCAGACGGGAGCGTCGGTGCCGCGAAAGCATCGAGGAGGACGGGGAGACGGAGATGGGAGATGGGGGAAGACAGAGCAGGCAGACCATAGAAACCAGGGTGAGGATTGCAGAGAGAGAATATAGTGAGAAAACTAACCCAAAAATTAAAAGAATTATTGAGCATTGGGAGGAAGAGGCCATCCAAGCCCAGTCAGAGGATGAGATGGAAGATTGGATAAGTCTCCTGCCTGACCCAGGGCATACCCGAGGAAGAATGACTCTATACAAGCAGTCGTTGCACCTGTATTGGGTCATGAAGAGGCTCATGGCCAAAGCCATGGAACAGATAGCGGTGGAAATGGCCGAATTGTCGTAGGGAATTCCGAATTTGAAGAAAGAACTGAAGAATATTGTAATCACTTTGCTCATGCAAGACAAGCGGCTGAGGACCTGCAACAGCAGCTTGAGGCAAGCGGCGTGATGATCAAAAAGGAGAAAAAGCAGCAAGAGAATGCTGAAGAATAGTAAAGAAAGGCATGTTCTTGATGAAGTTAGTAACTGTAGATTTCTGTTTTGTTTTTTAGCCATGCATAAGGTTTATGTTTATATTTACTTGCAGATGTATGTCAGTAGTAATAGTGAAAAGACTAAAGTGTATAAGGCATGGAAAGACAGGCTAAAAACCTTTTATTTTTGGGCAGCTGTTAAAAACTATCGTTGGTCAATAAACCCGGTTTCCCTACGGGGCGGGTTGAGACCACCCTAGCTCTGTAATGTTTTCTTTTTGATAATAGAAAATGGAACCACCTCAGCTTACAAAAAAAAAAAAAATTCCGTGTATGGGGTCGAATCATTGGACCATCTCACTAGAAATAAATTTGAAAGAAGCTCCATTAAATCGTCCTTTCCATTTTGAAAGTTTTTGGCTCCAAGACATAGGTTTTGTGGATTTGTTAGAAAAATGGTGGAAGGAACTACACATCCAAGGCATTAATAAAATGCACACTTTCCAACTCAAACTAAAAGTGTTGAAGCAAAAGATAAAATATTTCAATAAGCATGTCTTTGGAAACATTTTTAAGATAAAAAAGCATTAGAAAGGAAAATGACCAGTATTCAACAACAAATTATTCTTGAAGGCAAGTCTGCAGAGTTGGAAACGTTAGAGGCGGAGACTCTTCAAAAGATAGAACACAAAAGGCAACGAGAAGAGATATTATGGAAAGAAAAGTCGAGGATACAATGGCTCAAGCATGGAGATAGAAATTCTAAGTTTTTGCACAATACTATGATTCAAAGACAACATCAAAATATATATTTTTCTCTCATAGGTCAGGATGGGGAAAGCAAACTTCAGCGCTAGGAAATAGAAAGAGAATTGGTAAATTATTTTAATGATTTATTAACTAAGAATGGCACATGCAGTCAATCAACTATAAATGAAGTGCTCCAACATATCACAACGGTGATCAGAAGTGAGAAAAATATTGCATTATTCAAAATAATTACCCTGTCTTAGATTGAAATGGTGGTAATGAACATGCTCAAGAATAAAGCCCCCAGGCTAGATGGATTTACGATGGAATTTTTTCAAGCATGTTGGGGATTCTTAGGTAAGGAAATCCAAGAAGTAGCAGATGAATCAAGGTGAAATGGATCACTATATCTAACACTAAATACAACATTCTTTTCATTAGCTCCAAAAAGAGGTCGTTTGTAGAGTCTACAGGGTTTCTGACCTATTTCTCTTTGTAATGTGATATATAAAATTATTTCATGTGTCATAGTTTACAGATTGAAACTTGTTCTTCCTTTCCTGGTATCTCAGACCCTATCTAGTTATGTAGAAGGGCAACAGATTGCCTATGGTGTTATTGTGGTGCAAGAAATTATACATTCTTTGAGGGTGTCAAAACCTCCAGGTATGATTATTGAACTTGACCTATCTAAGGCTTATGATTGAATAAGTTGAACATATTTAATCCAACTTCTACGAGATTATGGATTTTCAAAACATTAGCTAGCATGGGTGTTATCTCTTATATCATTAATTTTCTTTCCCATTTTGATTAACGGACCCTTCTCAAAATTTTCACCCTACACGAGGATTGAGGCAAGGTGATCCCTTGTCACAATTTCTCTTGCTTTTATCTATGGAAGGACTTAGTCGAATGTTTCAAAAAGAAAGTGAATCAGGACTTATCTATGGGCTTCACCTTTATGGGGTCGATCTTCCAATCTCTCATCAACAGTTTGTTCATGACGTTATATGATTTGGATTACCTACCTTTAAAGAGGTGAAAATAATAAGTAAATTCTTGCAATTTTTTATGGAAGCATCAAGTACGGTAGTGAATAATGATAAAACACATGTCTTCTTCTTTAACTGCTTGGAGATGGTTCAACTCAGGTTAAGTCGAATTATGGGTTTCAGCAGAGGTCACCTAGCCTCCAAATATTTTTAAGTGCGACTTGTACTTTATTATAATAGGCTCACTACATGAGAAGACCTCTTAGAAGGTACTCGTCATAAATTAAACATTTGGGTATTTGTGGTGCTAAACTTTTCGAGTCATCTAGTCTTGAGAAAATAAGTTTTGCAAGCATTACCAAATTATTAGTTATCGGTAATCATAATTCCAATTACAATGTGTCATCAACTGAGATCAATATCGAGTAACCTTTTATGGAAAGGACCTTCCAAAACACATATGTGGGAATTGGTTGGTTGGAATAGGTTGGCTTACCCAAAATGCAAGGGGAGATTAGGTCTTCATGACCCTCTATCAATGAGTAAATATTATGCTATGAAGCTATGGTGGTTCTCGGTTCAGGGTGGTCCTCAAGTTTGGAAACAAATATGGTCTTGGAAATATTTGTCCTTGCGCACACAGGCTGAGAAGTTGCATCTTGAAGGAGAGATCAAAGGTTCGGGGGTTTGGAACTGGGAATTTGAGACTAAGGTTATTGTGAAACAACATGCATTCTTGGAAGTCAGAATGGGATGATGACATCCTTCTCGGAAGAATCCTGGAAGTAGTATCCATCACTGCAACAAAACGAGAAGTTTCGATCTATAAATATTCCATCGCAAGCCCAATAAGCTCATAAGGTAGCAAACTATTGTAAGACAATAGAGAAAGATCATTGTTGGAGATGGTGGAGAATAAAAGGAAACTAGGAACAATAAAGGTATTCTCACCAGTGGGAGGAATTCCAGCAGAATCTCCAAAATATATTGATTCGAGTTTCAGAAAAGAAGGATTTACTCAAGTGGGGGAGGAAATCATTAGGCACTTTCACATTAAAGGAAGATTACTCTTTGATTGCAAGTGTTTACTTGCAAGAGGAGTTAAATCTGTGGAACCATCTATGGAAGGTTTGTGGTTGGCCAAAAATCATGACTTTCTTATGGTTGATAGCTTGGAGGTGTTTGTTAATGTGGGAACGATTTCGATGGAAAGGCTTTGAGGGCCCATCGATTAGTTTTCTTTGTTCTAAAGAAGAGGAGTCTGCCAATAACCTATTAATCATGTGTCCTTTTTCTCTGGAAAATATGGGAGTTTGTTCAATAATTGTTTAGGTGTGCTTTCCCACATACTACAATCATTAGAACATGGTTAGAAGAATGGTTCGGGTGAAATTTAAAACACCCAACAATCTCAAGAGCCTAGCATCTAGTTCTAGGCTTTACTCTTTGGAATATGTGGAAGGAGACGAACCTAAGAATCTTTGATGGAAAACAGAGGTCTATGTCACTCCTACAAGAAATTATTCTCAAGAACATTAGAGAAACATTGTTGGCGTCCCCTTTGACTATGGGGGATTTCCAATTTGACGATTATGATATGCTCATTTTAAAGGGATTGGATATCCAAGCTAATTGGGTTTCCACTGAATCTTCTCAGGTCCTAGTTTGTAAAATCTTCAATGAAAATTCATTCATACCACCCAAAAAGCTTCCATCAACTTAAGCTTTGATGGAGCCTCAAATGGTAATGCAGGTTACAGAGGTTTTGGAGGGATATTCAGGGATGCCAACTTCGATACCATACATGTTTTCACCTCCACTTGTGGGACGACCACAAATAACTTTGTGATATTCATGGCACTTGAAAGAGGTCTTCAAATAGCTATTAGAGAAGGGTTCAAACTACTTCAAGTTTATGGAGATTCTCAATTAGCAATCCATTATATAATTAAATTGTTACTTAGACGCCCACTAGAAAAAATCATCCAAAGTTGGAACCTACTAAAGATGGTCATTAATATTAATGATTTCTTAACAAAATTTGACTATGTAATCCCCATTCACAAGCAACAAGAAGGGAATAATGTGGTGGAATTCTTGGCGAACTGGGGTAGTTTAGAGACATGTATCTCCATGATGAATCCTATTTGGTGATGGAATGAAGAGAGGGCCTCCAAGAAGTCAAGCATTGGGTTGAACATGATGCAAGAGGTAGTGTGGGTGGTCTAGCTATTTGGTGGAATCCAAAAGAAGTTATTTTTCAATATTGGTGGGATAGTGATCGAAATCTTATAGGAAGCTTTAGGTATGTAGGGATAAAATATATAGTATTCCTATCAGAAGTCTATGTCCCTTCTGGTGTTATGGATAAGAAGTCTTTCTTGCAACAACTACATGACATAAAACAAGCAATAGGGAATTCCCTATTGGTGGTGGGAGGATATTTTAATCTTATTAGATCATTAAAGGAGAAAAAAGGAGGGTTTTGTAGGTTAGATAAAATATCATATGATTTTAATGGGTATATTGAAATTTTGCGCATTGTAGACATTCAAACAAATAACAAACTTTTCACTTGGAACAATCACAGAGAAGGAAACAATCAGATAACATGTCAGTTGGATCAATTTTTTTTAGCTGAAGAGGTTTTACAAAAGGATATATTTGTAGAAGCCTCAATTTTGTTGTGTATGGGGTTGAATCATTGGCCCATCCGACTAGAAATAGATTTGAAAGAAGATCCATCAAATCATCCTTTCCATTTTGAATGTTTTTGGCTCCAAGACACATGTTTTATGGATTTGTTAGAAAAATGGTGGATGGAACTAGACTTCTGAAGCATTAATAAAATGCACACTTTCCAACTCAAACTAATAGCATTGAAGCAAAAGATAAAACGCTTGAATAAGCATGTCTTTCGAAACATTTTTGAAGATCAAAAATCGGTAGAAAGGCAAATGACCAATATTCAACAACAAATTATTCTTGAAGGAAAATATACAAAGTTGGTAACTTTAGAGTTGAAGACTCTTCAAAAGTTAGAACATAGAAGGGAACAAGAAAAAATCTTATGGAAACAAAAGTCGAGGATACAATGTATCAAGAATGGAGATAGAAATTCTACGTTCTTTCAAAAAGTTATGATTCAAAGACAACATCAAAATATAATTTTTTCTCTCATAGGTCAGGATGGAGAAAGGGAAACTCAACACCGGGAAATATAAAGAGAATTGGTAAATTATTTTAATGATTTATTAACTGATAATGGCACAGGTAGTCAATCAACTATAAAGGAAGTGCTCAAACATATCCCAAGGATGATCAACCGTGAGCATAATATTGCATTATTGATATCAGTTACCTTGCTTGAGATTGAAATGGTGGTAATGAACATGCCCATGAATAAAGCCCTTGGTCTCAATGGATTTACGAAGGACATTTTTCAAGTGTGTTGGGGATTCTTAGGTAAGGAAATCCAAGAAGTAGTAGAGGAATCAAGGCCAAATGGATCACTATATCTAGCCCTAAATGAAATGTTCCTCCCATTAGCTGCAAAATCAGGTCGTTCAAAGAGTTCAGAGGGTTTCCAAACTATTACTCTTTGTAATGTGCTATATAAAGTTATTTCATATGTCATAATTTATAGATTGAAACCTCTTCTTCCTTTACTGGTATCTCAAAGCCAATTTGGCTTTGTAGAAGGGTGGAAAAATGCAAATGATGTTATTATGGTGCAAGAAATTATACATTATTTGAGGGTGTCAAAACTTTCAGGTATGATTATCAAACTTGACCGGTTGAATTATGATCGAACAAGTTGGACATATTTAATCTAGATTATACGAGCTTATGGATTTTTAGAACATTGACTATCATGGGTGTTGTCTCTTATATCATCAATTTTCTTTTCCATTTTGATTAATGGCTCCCCTTCTCAAATTTTTCATCCTACAAGAGGATTGAGGCAATGTGATCCCTTGTCACCATTTCTCTTAATTTTAGCTATGGAAGGTCTTGGTCGAATGTTTCAGAAAGAAAGTGAATTAGGACTTATCTATGGGCTTCACCTTTATGGAGCTGATCTTCCAATCTCTCATTAACAGTTTGTTCATGATGTTATATTATTTGGATTGCCTACCTTTAAAGAGGAAAAAATAATAAATAGACTCTTACAATATTTTATGGAAGGAGAAGGTACGATAGTGAATAATGATAAAATGTAGATCTTCTTCTTAAACTACCTAGAGATGGTTCAACTGAGGGTAAATCGAATTATGGGTTTCAACAGAGGTCACCTACTGTCCAAATATTTGGGAGTACCACTTGACCTTTATTCTAACAGGCTTACGACATGGTAAATCTCTTCGAAAGGAATTGCCATAAAGTAAACAATTGGGCATTTAGGGTGCTAAAATTTCCAAGTCTTATAGTCTTGACAAAAGCATTTTTGCAAGAATTACCAAAATATCAGTTATAAGTAATGCCAATTCCAATTACAATGTGTCATCAACTAAGATCAATCTGGACTAACTTTTTATGGAAAGGATTTGCCAAAATGCGTATGTGGGCATTGTTTGGTTGGAATAAGTTGACTTACCTAAAACGAAAGGGTATATTAGGTCTTCGTGACCTTCTACTAATCATTAAATCTCATGCAATAAAACTATGGTGGCTTTGGCTTCAGGGTCGTCCTCAAGTTTGGAAACAAATATGGTCTCAAAAATATTTTTCCTTATGCACACAGGCTGAGAGGTTTTGTTTTGAAGGAGAGATCAAAGGTTTAGGGGTTTGGAATTGGGTGTTCGAGGCTAAGGTTGTTGTGAAACAACATCCATTTTGGGAATTCATAAAGGGGATGACAACATCCTTCTGGGATGAACCCTGGCAACAATATCCATCACTGCAAGAGAACAAGAAGTTTAAATCTTTAAATATTCTATTGCAAGCCCAAGGATCCCATAAGGTAGTGGATTGTTGTAAGAATATAGAGAAATATCATTGCTGGAGATAGTGGAAAATAAAATGCAGCTGGGAACAATCAAGGGATACTCATTAGTGGGAGGAATTCCAACAGACTCTCCAAAATAGATTGATTCTAGTTTCAGAAAATTAGGATACTTAGGTGGGGGAGGTAATCATTGGGAACTTTCACCTTAAAGGAGGCTTACTCTTTGATAGCATACATTCACTCGCAAGAGGAGTCAAATATGTGGAACCATCTATGGAAGGATTGTGGTTGGCCAAAAATCACGATTTTCTTATGGTTGATAGCTTGGGGGAATTCGTTAACAAGGGATCGATTTCGACGGAAATGATTTGAGGGACCATCAATTTGTTTTCTTTGTTCTAAAGAAGAGGAGTTTGTGAAGAACCTATTAATCATGTGTACTTTTGCTGGGAAAAGATGGGAGTTTTAAAAAAAATATATTCAAGTGTGATCTCCCGAGTACTACAATCATTAAAACATGGTTATAAGAATGGTTCGGGAAAAAGTTCAAACAACTGATGATCTCAAGATCCTGGCATATAGCTCAAGGATTTACTCTTTGGAATCTGTGGAAAGAGAGGAACCTGAGAACATTTGAAGGAAAACATAGGTCTGTGTCACTCCTACAAGAAACTATACTCAAGAACATTAGAGAAACAGTGTTGGTGTCCCTTTTGACTACTGGGGATTGCTAATATGATGATTATGAGATGCTCATTTTAAAGGAATTGGATATCCAAGCTAATTGGTTTTCCATTGAATCTTCTTAGGTCCTAGGTCATAAAGTCTCATGTGCAAATTCATTCATACCACCCCAAAAATATTTCATCAAGTTAAGATTTGATGGAGCCTCAAAGGGTAATCTAGGCTACACATGTTTTAGAGGGATCTTCATGGATGATAACCCTGATCCCATACATGTTTTCACCTCCTTTTATGGGATGACCACAAAGAACTTTTTGCAATTCATGGCACTTGAAAGATACCTTCAAATAGTTATTCAAAAAGGGTTCAAAATACTTTAGGTCCATGGAGATTCTCAATTAGTAATCCATTATATAAGTAAATTGTTATTTGGACCCCCTAGACAAAATCTTCCAAAGTTGGTACCTACAGGAGATGGTCAACAATATTAACGATTTGTTAACAAAATTTGACTATGTAATCACCATTCACACACATCGGGAAGGGAATAAGGCGGTAGACTGCTTAAAGAATTGGGGAAATTTAGAGAGACATGTCTCTCTCAATGAAACTTGGTTGGTGATGGAACGATGAGAAGGCCTCAAAGAATTCAAGCATTAGGCCAAACAAGAAGAAAGAGGTAGTGCGAGTGGTCTAAATTTTTGGTGGAATCTAAAGGAGGTTTTTTTTCAATATTGGTGGGCTACAAAATCAAACTCTTACAAGTATATTTAGGTATGTAGGGGAAAAAGGTATAGTTTTCCTATCGATAGTATGTGGCCCTTTAGGTGTTATGGACAAGAAATATTTCTTGTAGCAACTACAATACATAAAAATAATAATAAGGAATTTTATGGGTTGTGGGAGGGGATTTTAATCTTATTATATCATTATAGGAGAAAAAATGAGGGTTCATAGGTTAGATCGAATATTAGATGATTTTAATGGGTATATTGAAAATTTGCACATTGTAGACATTCAAACAAACAGCAAAATTTTCACCTAGAACAATTGCACAGGAGGCAAAAACAAAATAACATGTCAGTTGGATTGATTTCTGTTAGGTAAAGAGGTTTTGCAAATGGATATATTTGTAGAAACCTCAATTTTGTCATGTATTGGGTCAGATCATTGGTCCATCCGAATAGAAATAGATTTGGAAGAAGCTCCATCAAATCATCCTTTTCATTTTGAAAGTTTTTGGCTCCAAGGTACGGGTTTTGTGGATGCATTAGAAGGAATTAAACATATGAGGCATTAATAAAATGCACACTTTCCAACTCAAACTAAAATCGTTGAAGTAAAAGATAAAACATTGGAATAACCATGTCTTTGGAAACATTTTTGAAGATAAGAAAGTGCTAGAAAGGAAAATGACCAATATGAAACAACCACTTAATCTTGAAGGAAGATCTAAAGAGTTCGCAGCTTCATAAGCAGAGACTCTTGAAAAGTTAGAACATAGAAGGAAACAAGAAGAGATAATATGGAAAAAAAAGTAGAGGATAAAATGGCTCAAGAATGGAGATAGAAATTCTAAGTTCTTTCACAGTGATATGATTCAAAGAAGACATCAAAATATAATTTTTTTCCCTCATAGGCCAGGATGGGGACAAGAAACTTCAACACCAGGAAATAGAAACACAATTGGTAAATTATTTTAATGATTTATTAACTGAGAATGGTGCATGCAATCAATCAACTATAAATGAATTGCTCCAACATATCCCAAGGATGATCATTAGTGAGAAAAAGATTGCATTATTGAGACCAAATACCTCGTCTGAGATTGAAATGGTGGCAATGAACATGCGCAAAAATAAAGTTGCTAATCTGAATGGATTTACGCAGATTTTTTTTTAGGAGTGTTAGGGATTCTTAAGTAAGGAAATTGAGGAAGTAGTGGAGAAATAAAGGCGAAGTCAACCCTAAATGAAATGTTCCTTTCATTAGATCCAAAAGAAGGTTGTTCGAAGAGTCCATAGGGTTTCCGACCTATTGCTCTTTGTATTTTTCTATATAAAATTATTTCATATGTCATATTTTACAAATTGAAACCTCTTCATCCTTTCCTAGTATCTCAGACGGAATATTATTTTGTAGAAAGGCGACACATTGTAGATGGTGTTATTGTGGTGTAGGAAATTATGCATTGTATTTGAATAATGATTTTTTCATTTAATAAATTGGTTTGAATGTAGATACTAATTTTTGTTAATTATATTATATATATATATAATATATAATATATTATAATATATATATTTATTATGTGAAAATGAGATTTCCTTCTTTTCTAAAATATTTTAGCAAAAGCACTCTTAAATATGATAGCCATTTTTAAGTTTCTTTTATAAATTGATTTCGTCAAAATAAAATAAAAAAATTAAATTAAATTAAAAAATAAAAATAAAGTTAACAACTAATTATAATTAATAATTAAACTATTTTGATGGATCTTAAATGGGATCTACCAAGTGGTCAAAAAGATAAGATCTAAAGATTTTCTTATTATAATATTTGAAAGATAGATAATTCAATTATAAAAACAATGATTATTTATTATTTTGATATATTTGTTCTAATCTAAACTTATTTCATATTTTATTTAAGTTCATTAATGTTACATAATATAAACTAGTTATATTATGCTTAATCCATATTTGAGTATATTGTAGTGTGCACCTTGCTTTGTTTAGGTGCAAACAAGAGTATGCAAATTCTTTCAAATCTTACTTCCCCAACATTTTAAAATGTATATATTTATTTTAATCCCAAACCTATTAAACATAGATAAGGATTAAAATCATAAAGAACCCAAAGCATAAACATTTGTATGACAAAACAAATTTGAAGATTAAGCTCAAAGTGTTAAATTTTTATGTCAAAATAATCTTAAAAGAATAAAGTTCTATAGTAATGAAAGCCCCACTACACCACATATTGGAGAATGGGATGTTATTATTTTTTTTGTCCACTTGCCTCTCATATAGGTAGGTGTCCCACACATTACCAACCTTTTCAACAAAGGAGTAAAATATATGACACATTTAGATTGGAGAATTTCGCTACTATGACATAGCATCTCTCTTTATGCTTCTCAAGATGCATCTAAATATAGCTTCTGGACAACTTGAGACCAATGGAATTTGGACACTTGTATGTTGTGGCATCAAAGTTCAGAGTATGCTTTATCACATTCCCAAGGTTCGAAAATTAATTTAAGATTGATTTCAAATAAGCATCAAAGGTATTGCTATTTTTATAAAGTTGTTTCCATTTATGGTTTAAGATAAATTAATTTAAGATTTGACTCTATAATAAGAATTATGAGTATTACTGTTTTCTAGGAAAAGTCATTTTTTTATAAATGGAATTTTTGTTCATGCATCAGGTTTTAGCCTTGAGTTTTTGTCAATTTTAGTTTTTGTCAATTTTCTCTGATGTTCAGCCTTACAGTTCAAAAAATATTCGGTTGATAGTAGTGAAAAACTTTTGTAAAACAATTTCTCAATCTACTGGATTTTCTTTTCAGTTGCTTGTCGACATGTCAAGGGAACAGCTCAGTAATGTCAGATATGAAGAGGTGAATAACGGAAAACTACCATAATAATCACAAATAACTAATGTTCTTTAAACTAAATTTTCTAATGCTCATAGATTTCCATGACTGGTGTTGTTTAAATTAAATCCATATGCAGGAGTTCATTATCAATTCCTTAGGAGTGAAGTTATTTACTTGCGAATGGGTTCCCAAAGAAAGGGGAAGCCAAAGCTGTGATATGTCTCTGTCATGGTCAGGGTCAGATGCCCTTTCAAATCACTGTGCAAAGCCCACTTCATAACGCAACATTAATCACGATTTTATAGATTTGGGAGTTTGTTAAATTTGTTGACAATATCGGATTTCTATTGTGTAATTTGTTTTCTATTCCAAGATATGGTATGGAGTACAGCATTTTAATGGAAGGTACTCGGACTGGGCTCGTCCTGGTTATCTTGGTTTCATGGATTTTAATAAATCAACAATTATTTGGTTGTCTCTGTCAACGGCAATTTCGCATTAATTTGTCTTCAGAACTAATCAACCCATTTGGACGTATTATCAGACACAGGAACGAGGCTTGCAAAAGTCGGGTATGCAGTATTTGGTATAGATTATGAAGGACATGGCAAATCTGCTGGCTAGAATTTCGCTGAATAGCAGTTCTGTTTATGGAAGGTCCCTGGGATTATTAAGTTTTTATTCTCTATGAGTGTATTATTTAAAGTTATTTTGATATACTATTTAGTAATTTCTGGATTTTTAAATTATTCAGGAGTAGATGTATAAGCTTGGGTTTATATTCTATGTTTTTTTTAATTATTCAAGAGTATGCCATATCGCGGTTCTGTTTATGACACGTACCTGGGATTATTATGTTTTTATTCTCTATGAGTGTATTATTTAAGGTAATTTTGATATAATGATTAGTAATGTGAGTGTATTATTTAAGGCTATTTTAATATAACGATTTAGTAATGAATGATTTTTGATCTTGTAAATATATAATTTTGAAAGATTGCATTATAATGTTGTGTAGAGATTGTATTTATTTTACAAAACACTTCAAGTTATTAATTTTTTTTCTACTGCTTTACGGCGTTTTCTTTGCAACATCTAATACAAATGCTAGTTTAATCATTAAAATACATTGATTAAAACAACGTCTGTGGTAGGACTCGAAATATGAATGGCAATGTAGACTAGTATTGACTTGATAATATTAAGATAGGTAGTTTAAAGGGCCCCTTACACCCCGCCATTATATTATATGTGGGTCCAAATTAAAGGGAATGGGGAAGTTTTTAATTAAGAAGACGTGAGAGCACATTACGCCATAATTCCCTCCCACCCACTTTGACATCACCCATTAATAATGGCACAAACACCGCATCCGTATTCTTGGGACGTACGCTACGTTCGGAAAAAGGAAAAACGACGACGGGCACATTGTAGGAGGCATAGATTTATAATATTTTTTAATAAGTAATTTAATATAAAATAGACCAAATTTAATTTATAGATAAAATGACTCTTTGCATTTTTCTAATTAATTTTAATCAAAATTTTGTAAAGGTTTTTAAAAATTTGATTTGGAGTTATTTGATTTATAAAATTGGAGTGTCTAAGAGGTATTTGAGGGCGTTGAATCTATTTGTGCATTTAAAACTGTATTTTAAACAACAAAAAATCAAAAACTTGCTTGAGATTGTATCCTCTGATTCCCCTGAAAAAAACCATTTCCTTTATAAATTAAACTACGCATGTAAAATATACATTCTCTTGTAAAAAAAAATATTTCTATTAAAAACATGTCATTACTTCTAATCTCTAATACAAATGACACAATTCATTAGCAAAGCCACTTTTGACCAACCAAATTTAAAGAAAAAATCTTAATACATCATCAACCAAACCAAAACCCAAATATTATAAAAACACTCTGATTAACCAAAGGAGTTGTCTTAGTGCAATTTTTTGGACTTTACCATGCAAAGATCCAGTAGAAAAAATTATGGTGAAATCTTGATTTGTGTTATTTAAACTAGTCTTTTACTATATATATGGATTCTACACCTGGGAAAAACTCTTACGACATTACCCATCAAATTTATGATTTCAATAAATTCCTGCCAAATTTTAAAGAAATTAAACCAAAAAATTCCAAAAAACTTACTTTCAAAACACACACTTACGATAAAAACCATTCATTAACCAAATACCATACCATCGATAAATCTAAAGACTTTCTATAACCAAATACCATACCATCGATAAATCTAAAGACTTTCTATACGAGTTGATTGATTCCATTGGGTCTCAAAATTAAATTCCATGTGGTTGATATCAATACTATCATTTTCTACGTATTTAATGTTATGTGAGTTCTTGTTGTGATGTGAAAGAAATATTAAAATTTGAGGCGAAGTAATAGTCGTTGAAATTCCCTTCTTAAAGGAACCCTTCGTGTGCCGTACGTTCTGCACTTGAAGGCTGCCAACGGAGCGATGGGTCCCATCAAATGAGTTGCAGTGTATAATTGGAGAATTTATACCAAATCTTTGACCCGGCACGGTCTGGACAAACCACCAAATATGGCATTCCCCTTGATGTTATTATTAGCAATTAACTTAAAAGGTGTAAAGAGGTCAACATATTTATTAAATTGGAATAATTGTATTTGGATAATCCCTACCATATCACTTTACCGAATCTCTAAAAATTCTGAAGTGAAAGAGTAAAGGAGGATGGCCGCGGAATGAGTAGTGATAAAATTCGCAGTTGTTTATAATGCAATTTTTTAAAAGTTTTTTTGGTGGTTTTTTTTGGTCAACCGTCTCGGGTTTTTCAGGGTGCTGAATCTAAATATGCAGTTAAAAAACCATTTTAACTGCAACAAATTAAGATTTAACCTCAATTTCTTCCGCCGGATTCCATCACCGGAATCTCCAAAAAATCGCATTATAAACAACTCCATAAAATTCGAGTATTCTAGCGCTGGGGAAGTTCCTGAAACCTCCCAAGCACAACGAATTTAATATTGATTTTATATTTAAAATATGAATAACTTTAAATTTATGTGCAAAATTCAACCTAATTTTAAATTCAAAATCCAAATATTCAGTACACTAGAATAAAAATGTGTGTAGGTGTCATGTCCAAAGAAGAAGGCGAATGCTATTTCCAATCCTATAGCAATATAAATGCCCTCTGACATGCAAGGGAAATAGCGCTCGCCCTCTGAGTGACACCACGTGAACAAATGAATGGAACGTGTATTTCCAATCCTATAGCAATATAAATGCCCTCTGACATGCGAGGGAAATAGCTCTCGCCCTCTGAGTGATAGCACGTGAACAAATGAATGGAGCATGGAGAGAGAGGTGAATGTTATTTCCCTCGCATGTTAGAGGGCATTTATATTGCTATAGGATTGGAAATAGCATTTGCCAAAGAAGAAGGATAGACGAAAAGTTTGGTACAGTAATTCAAAAGAAAGGTCTATCGACCTAATTAATGTGGGACAATTCAGGTGTTAACAAATTTGTCATTTAAATTTATTAGCAAAAATTAAAGTTAAGAAGTTAATTATTTGTGAGGTAGTAATGAATATAATTTTAAGTTTCAATGTTTTATCTGATAGAGTTATTAAAATATTAATTTTACTCAATTGTATAAGAGTTAAGAGTTATGTTAATAAGTGTTTTATAATTTAGTAGAGTGAGATGTTTAAATTGTATTTAAAATTAAATTTAAAAAAATTGATGCCAATTCAATTAAAATAAAAAAGATATATAAATTCGAAAGAGGAAATTATAGAATCATGAAAAAATTATCAAAGGGAAAATACCCTTAGGTAAGCAACAAACTTAACATTTGCAAGTATAAGTGTGAATTGCTTTTGGTTATGAGTGACTTAAGCATATTTTGATTGAATTTAGCTCAACCTTACCTATTTATATTCAATAACTTTTTACTGAATTATGAATAGTTAGGTTGCATGATAACATATATTTTCATGTACATCATGCATTATTTTATTTTATTTTTAATATAAATGAGTAAAGTTTCTATTAAAATCTTTGCCTGGATGCAATCAATACATAGGAAATTTGGTACAATTTTTCTTCTAATAGAGCATCCTCTTAAGAGAAGTTAACAGGAGCATCAAAAAGATTAAACTGAAAGCCGACTGCTACAAAAGGACAACATACATAGACATTGGAAAATTGGCTAAGTAAAAAAATACATTTACAATAACAGGTCGTCATAAATAAGGATAGAGAACTTCTATTGAAGGCCTATTCAAATTGAACTGCAAATTGCAAATGGGGCAGTTAGATGTTGTAATTGTGGAATTCTAGTTTTTGTTTGTCTTAATTAGCCACTTCATATCTTCCAGTTGCCTATGCAATGCATCAATTTCATCATCTTCGTGAGCGGTTTTATCTTTAAAGGACTAGATCTCCTCCATAAGAGAGATGGAGATCACCATTTGCTAGTGAATTTTCCAATTGATATCCAAATGCTCCAGTTGTAAAGCTTCAATTTGTTGAGAGCACCTAATGTTGAAGAATGTAATGAGGTTCAGTGTTCATATTTATATTTGAGTCGAAGAATGAAAAATAAAATTTTATAATGACTTATTAAAGCATGGGCTTCATGCTTGGGTCATATTTTATAGGTCAAAGTCCCCATTGAGGACTTCTAGGTTTTAAATTGAGTCATTAGACTCATTGTCCATTCAATGAGACCCTTCTTGGGATTTTGAATCATGTAAAAATAATTATTGTTGAGTCAAATATGTAATTAGTCACCTCCACACCAAGTCGGCCCATGCTTGATGAAGTCAGCCTACACGAGGACAATTCGACCCACAAAAGAGACTATATATACAAGTGCAGTTCGATCTATTTGAACATCAAATCAACAAGTTCGATACACAAGAAGGAAGTGCAGAAAAGTGCAAAGTTCAAGGAGAAGAAGGAAGGAATGCAAAAGAAGAACAAGTCAAAGTTTTTGGGCTCTCTCTCTCTCTTGTTTATGCAAAGTTACTGGGCTATTTGCTGGGTCGAAGTTCTGCTGTTGGGAAGGACAAAATCATAGATTTGTTGGGTCAAAGTTCTTCTACTGCAAGATCGAAGGTCTAGATCGAAGTTGTTGGAAAGAAAAGTTGACTTGGTGGTTGGAGGAAGTTTGTGTCTAGGTCGAAGAGTCTTTGATTATCTCGTCTTAACTACTGAAGGAAGAAGTTTGACTGGGTTTTCCCATAGATAGGGGCTTTTCCCTGACTAAGTGCCTACAACTTGTGTCTCTTCTTCCTGTGATCTTTATACACACATAATTTGGTAATTTCTTGATGAAAGATAATATAATGAAGAAGTAAAAGAAGCCAACATAATTCACAAGTAATCATCAAGAAAGAGAAATCTAAAACTTACACTACTAGCACTAATTTCTCAACATGGTATCAAAGCTAAGGTCAAGAAAGTGATGGACCGGAAGCTGGCTCTAATGACAGTCTCCCTAGTTTGTTTGAAATATCTTCTATGTCTTCCTCTCTTTCCCTTGTCAAGTCTCTGAAATCATCTGTCATTAAACCAACAACTTCTTCTTATCTAAAATTTACAAGCCCTTCCAATTCAGTTTGGGATTAAATGCCTTTACATACCAAACTATGTATGAGAAACCGGGGATCTTCTACCACGTTCCACAGTATATATGCATAGACAGGTCCACAGCAATTATAGTTTAAACTCATGATACAACTGCGATTTCATGTGATGGATATCAATGCGCACAGCAACTTAACTGGCAGTGATATAAGGTAGGCGCACAGCATTTGAGTGGAAAACTTATAAACAAACTGTTAGCAATCCATGAATATACTGCACACAGTAATTAGGAATATGCACACACACGGTCCTTAACAATACAAACAACACATATATAAATACGCACACAACTGATTAAATATGCACACAGCAGATTAAATACGCACACAATTTTCAACATGTAATGTTATAAAAATACCCAGCCTTTAAACGTGTTTGAGGTGCGCGCTCCATACATTTATACACAGGTTTAAGCCCACGTTTCACTGTCCACGGGTATTATCAATGCAATTCCACAGTTACAGTTCCGCTGTCCATACAAAAAAAAACCCACACAACTCTACTAATTCACAGTTTGAACCACGATTAATTACAGTCTTTATTGCATAATCATTACATCAATTGCTGCCCATACACAGAACGCATCATAATAATTTAAAGCGCTGTCTCTTTTTTATTTTATTTGAAGAGATGTGATTCTATTCCATTCTTCCTACTGCTCTCATACACAATGTGTCTCTCCCTCTGGAGTCCTACATGAGAGAAAAAATTCCTTCCTTGGCGGCCAAGTTTAATATCTTTTTCCTTTTTCATCCATAGCTGCCTTATTACAAAAGTAGTCATATAAAAAAATAGCCATACATAGTAAATTAGAGCTTTTTCTTTGTTTTTTTTTTTAACACTAGTCTAGCCTGCTCTAACTAGAAAAAAGATGCATGCCTTTATTCCTTATCTAGTTCCTAATTTTTAACTTAAAAAACATAGAAACAGCAGGCAAAGGATCCCACTCCTTGCCTGTAGATAATCTTTTTGATTTTTGGAATAAATCAAAAGATTTTTCCCCTTCTGAGTCACATGCTCTTGCATCAGACTCCCAAGGTAGAAAAATTCATGGTCTCCTGATCATGTGGTTTGTGGTCTTGATCTTCATGGATCCCATACTTTGTTCTGCAACCGTCCAAATGCTTTATTCCTTTACTGCCGCTGCATTTCTGTTGTCCTTTCCTCCATTTTCTTCTTTTTGTCAATCAGGTTCAAGTTCTGATCAATCTTGCTTGCTTCTATTTCTATTTTCCTCCATTTGGATTGTTGCATCATCAACTGCCATATTTCTTCAATTTCTATGTCCAGCTTACTACTGTTGTTCCCAATTTCTGTTAATCCAGCTGCTACCATAGATGTTGCTTCCGCTGCCACCATAGATGTTGCTACCTCCCAAACTTCATGTCCCTCTGCAACATACTTTGGCTCATCACCTGTAAACACAATCAAATTGTTAGCATTAAAATCACAAGACCCACTGGTCTTATTTGTCGATTCTGTCACGAACTTTTCTCTCTGCAGCTTCAAGTCTTTTTCAGGACTCAAAACATTTTCACTGGCTTTCTCCTCAGCTTCCTCTGGCAATATTTCAGCATGTTGATTTATATTCACCATGAGACTGTCAGCTAGTCTCGCCTTCTTACCGTCTTCTGCTTCATGACTTCCCTTCATGAAAACTTCCCTGCCTTGTTTCCTCAGCAAATTAACCTGTGCATACGTCCTCTGTATCTCCAGTTCTCTTCTCTGAAGATCTAGTTTCCTGTACAATTCAATAACTTCATTAGGAGTAGATTTTGGAAACCTCACACAAATTTCCATACCTTCACCCATGCTTGACCAACCATCAGTTGATTGTTCTCTTTCTATACCAACATCCTGATTAGACTCCTTTGTCTTCATCTCCCTCTGAGATCTTGCTATCTCATCATTGATCTGAACAATCTTTTGTACATCCATCATTTGCTCCAAGTATTCCTTTCCTCCAAATAACAGAGTTTTTGAATCATTCTTCTGTCCCGGTACATCTTCTTCTTGCAAAGGCAACAATGTATGATTGACACCATCCTTTCCAAACTTGTAGGTGTTTCTCTTCCCATCATGCATGGCTGCCCTGGCATATTGCGAAGGTCTTCCAAGCAATATGTGACACACGTCCATAGGCATCACATCACAAACAATTTTATCTTTATGCTTGCCCACTTGAAATTCCACTTCACACTGTTCACTTACCAGCAGTTGATGTCCCTTTTTCAGCCTTGACACTTTATAAGGTGTTGGATGCTTCATTGTCTTCAGCTTCAATTTCTCTACTACTTCTGTAGAAACCAAATTATCAGTGCTGCCACTATCAATGATCATCTGGCAACATTTCCCTTGAACTTTGCATACTGTCCTGAATAAAGCCTTCCTTTGTGGCGGTTCAGCCATCTCCTTTGTTGGTTTAAGTAAAACTTTATTAAGTACGAGAGACTCTCCTCTTTCTGGTGTATTCACTTCTTCTATTACTGCTGCCACTGGTGCCTCTTCCTCAGTTGGAGCCACAATTGCATTCCTCTGCTTTATTCCTATTGATTCTGATGACGAAGACATACCACTATTCGAAGAAGAAGAGCACCACACCAATCCTACTACAAATCAAGAAGAAGAAGAAGAAGAACCAAGTGAGCCTATTCAACCTGTGATCATACCCGACATAAGGAAGAGGCCAATTTGGTCAAAAGCTACTCTTGAAGATGTCGAAGGACATGGTGCTGCGAAAGGAACTTTTAGAGAAAGAAAAAGACCGAAAAAATATTTTGGATATGCTGCATACATGACTAAACTAATAGAAGATGAACCAACGATTCTCATTAAGATGTTTGGAAGAAGGCTATGTAGGAAAAATATCAATCCATCATGAAGAATGAGGTTTGGGAAACCGTTCCTAAACCAAGTGACAAATTGGTTGTCACTTCTAAATAGATCTACAAATCAAACACACTTTTGATGGAAGCATAGACAAGTACACAAATAAATTCATTGAAAGGGGTTGCTCTCAAAAGGAGGGCATAGACTATGAAGAAAACTTTGCACCTACCGCAAGATATACTACTATAAGATCTTTGGTTTCATTGGCTGCAACAATGGGATAGAATATCCATAAAATGGATGTACAAAACAACATTTCTGAATGGAACCATCAATGAAGAAGCATACATTGAATGACCTTAAGGCTTTGAAATAAATGGAAAAGACACTCATGTTTGTAGAGTCAAGAAGGCCCTCTATGGTTTGAAGCAAGCTCTTAGGGCATGGTATGCAAGAATGGATGCATACCTTCTAAGAATTGGGTTTGGAAAAAGTACTGCTAATCCAAATATCTATATCAAAGTTGTGGATAATGAGCCTGTCATTATTATATTATATGTGGATGATATATTTATTATAAGTGTAGAGCGAAGGATACAAGAATACAAGAAGATATTGGCAATCGAGTTTGAGATGAAAGATCTGGGATTGATGCATTATTACCTAGGTTTGGAAGTATGGCATAAACCTGGGGAGATATATCTGGGGCAAGGAAAGTATATAATCAATTTGTTGCAGAAATTTGGTATGATGGATTCCAAGCCCATGACTACTCCCATGATCGTTAATCTCAAGAAGTTGAGAACCTCTGACTCGAGTCTCGTAGACCCTACCACTTATCGTAAGTTGGTGGTTTCTTTGATGTATTTGCTAAATACTAGACTAAATATATGTTTTGTTGTGAAAATTATCGGTCAATTTTAATTGGAGCCTTGTCATGATCATTGGATAGCTTCCAAGCATATATTAAGATATCCACGTGGCACTATACATCACTACCTAAAATATGATAGCAAGGAAGTCAGGTTGAAAGGTTTTACAGATTCTTATTGGGGTGGCAGTGACACTGATCAAAGAATCGCTACTAGTGGATGTTTTAGTTTGGGATCTGTGATGATCTCATGGATATTAAGTAGAAAGAAAGATCTTGTTGTTTTGAGTAGTGTCGAAGCTGAGTATGTGGGTACGTGTGAAGTAGGAAAGGAGGTTGTACGGTTGAGGAAACTTCTATAAGATTTGTTTGAGAAGCCTCTAAATCCTATTGTGATAAATTGTGACAATCAAAGCTACATTAAGATGTTTGAAGATCTTGTGTTCCATGCAAGTATGAAGCATATCAATAATAAGTACCACTACAATAGAAGTTTGGTACAGGATGGGATCGTGAAGCTATAGTATGTCCCGACTGACGAATAAGTAGCTGACGCGTTAACAAAATCTCTTCGTAATAAAAAGTTTAAATATCTTATAAGCATGCTTGGTTTGGTTGATATCACTAATTTCATTGATAATAAGTGTTTGGAAGAGATTTGAGGAGGCATCTTGTGTAAAATGCCTAGGAGGACATCTGGTCAACCTATGGGTTGATGTCTAGTTCCCGAAGAAGGGAAGGTGGCGTTCGTCATAGAGCTATGACCTTGCATTACGCACCTGGTTCCTTTGGTTGATGGTTAGAAAGTAAGCCTAATGGTACCTAGAGAGGCTGAAAGCTTTAGTCCATCTTAGTCCCACCTGGATAGATTACCTTGGTCAGGAATCTAGTCTGTGGTACCATGTGTGCCTAAGATCTTCGTAGTTCTTGTGTTTTGAGATCTTCGTTATACTTGTATATGCATGTGTAAATTATGAATACCTCCCTAGTTAAGAGGGAGTGTTGAGGAATGTAACTAGGTTCAGTCCTCTTTTTTATATCTGAGTCAAAGAATGAAAAAGAAAATTTTACAATGACTTATTAAAGCATGGGTTTCATGATTGGGCCATATCTTATAGGTCAAAGTCCCCATTGAGGACTTTTCGATTTTATAATGAGTCATTAGAGTCATTGTCCATTCAATGAGACCCTTCTTGGGATTTTTCATAACATAAAAGGAATTATTATTGAGTTAAATATGTAATTTTTCACCTTCACGCCAAGTCAGCCCTTACCTGATGAAGTCAACCTACAAGAGGACAATTCGACCCACATAAGAGGCTATATATACAAGTGTTGTTCGATCTATTTGAACATCAACTCAAAAATTTCAACACACAATAAGGAAGTGCAAAGAAGTGGAAAGTTCAAGGAGAAGAAGGAAGGATTGCAGAAGAAGAGAAAGTTGAAGTTTCTGGGCTCTCTCTCTCTCTCTCTTTTATGCAAAGTTACTGAGCTATTTTTTGGGTTGAACTTCCACTTCTGAGAAGGTCAGAATTCTGGATTTGTTGGGTTGAAGTTTTGATGCCGCATGGTTGAAGGTCTAGATCGAAGTTGTTGGAAGGAAGGGTTGACTTGGTGGTTGGAGGAATTTTGTGTCTAGTTCGAAGAGTCTTAGATTATATCATCTTAATTACTGAAGGAAGAAGTTTGACTGGGTTTTCCCCTAGATAGGGGTTTTTCCCTGGCTGAGTGCCTACATCTTATGTTTCTTGTTCTTGTGATATTCATACACACATAATTTGGTAATATTTTGATGAAATATAATATAATAAAGAAGTAAAAGAAGCCAACATAACTCACAAGTAATTATCAAGAAAGAAAATTCTAACCCTAATACTATTAGCATTGATTTCTCAGCACATTATACAATCATTGATGCCCCCTAGAACCTGGAATTTTCCATTACTAGTTGACATAATTTGGTTACAGGAGAGAAAATTCTAGGTGTTAGAGAGGACAAATCTCATGGGAGACAAAGGTCCAATGGGAAGGTTTACAGGAAAATAATTAATGACAGACTAGGGCCAAGTGACAAGACCATGAGGGCAAGGGCAGAACGACCACTCCCAACTGATAAGAACAAAAGGGTTACAATTGTCTGCAAGGTTAGGGATATAAATTTACTTAAGTCATATATACAAATTTTAGTGGTATATTGTTTCTCTACTATTTTAATATAAACATGTGTAAAAATATTTTAAAATAAGCATATGTATAAAATTTTATGTACTTCACAACTTTATTTTATTAAATATTTTAGTTAGGTGGACAAACACACATTTTTTAGAGTGAAAAAAAGATTTAATCCTCTCAACATTTACTAAATCCAAAACTAAAATAAATATAAGCTAATATAAATAAATATATATATATATATATATATGTATGTATGTATGTATGTATGTATGTATGTATGTATGTATGTATGTATGTAATTTAATCACTTGAATACATTAATTGAAACAATATTTTTTTTTAATTCATCCGTCATGTGTGGACGTGGGACTCGAAAGACAAATGGCAATGTGGATGTTACGCCATAATTCCCTCCAACTTTGACATCACCAATTAATGATGGGACAAACACCGCATCTGTATTCTTGGGACATACACTATGTTTGGAAAAAGGAAAAGGAGTTGTCTATAGTGCGACTTTCTAGAGTTTCCAGTGCCGAAATCTAGTGAAAATTTTGATTTGAAATCTTGATTTGTGTTATTTAAACTAGTTTTTTTATTGTATATATGGATTCAACACCATGAAAAACCCCTAGGGCACTTCTATTGTGCAGGGTTTACCCATCAATCTTGTGATTTCAATGAATTCTTGCTGAATTTTAGAGAAATTAGACCGGAAAAATCCACTGGAAAAGTGTCCAAAAAGTCGCACTAAAGACAACTCCAAAATGAAAAACGACGAGGGGCACATTACATGAGGGATAGATTTATAATATTTTTTAATAATTTATTTATTTATTTATTATTAATTATTCAGTTGAAGGGTATAATATATGAATTTGGATTTAATAATTGGAGTTGTCTATAGTGAGACTTTTTGGAGTTTCCGGTGCCAGAATCCGATGCAAAAATTTGAGGTGAAATCTTAATTTGTGTTATTTAAACTAGTTTTTTTTACTGTATATATGGATTCAACACCATGAAAAACCCCAGGGCACTTCTATTGTGCAAGGTTTACCATCCATCTTGTAATTTCAATGAATTCTTGCCATATTTTAGAGAAATTAGACCAGAAAAATCCACCGGAAAATCTTCCAAAAAGTCGCACTAAAGACAACTCCTTAATAATTTATTATTTTTAATTATTTATATTATTTTATTTAATAATTATATATATTTTATCATGTTGTAATTGACAAAAAGTTTTTACAAATTTAATTTTATTATAAAAAATGTTTTTACAAAGGAATTTTTGAAGAGTATAAAATAGGCCGAGTGTAATTTATAGATGAAATGATCTTTTGCATTTTTTTTGGTTAATTTTAATCAAAATCTTGCAAAGATTTTTAAAAACTTGATTTGAACTTGCTTAATTTATAGAATTTGAGTGTCTCACAAGCTTTTGAAGGCGCTGAATCTATTTATGCATTTAAAATTGTATTTTAAATAACAAAAAATCAAAATCTTGCTTGAGATTGAATCCTCAGATTCCCGTCAAAAAGCCATCTCATTTATAAATTAAACTACAACTATAAAATATACACTCTTGTAAAAAACATTCCTATTAAAAGCATGTCATTACTTCTGATCTCTAATACAAATGACACAATTCATTAGCAAAGTCACTTTTGACAAACCAAATTTAAAGAAAAAATCTTAATACATCATCAACCAAACCAAAACCCAAATTTTATAAAAAAAACCTCTTATTAACTAAAGGAGTTGTCTTTAGTGTGACTTTTTGGAGTTTGCGGTGTCGGAATCCGACGGAAAAATTTAAAGTGAAATCTGTATTTGGGTTATTTAAACTAGTTTTTAAATTATATATATGGATTCACGACCATGAAAAATCTTTGAGACGCTTCTATTGTGCAGAAATTACCCATCAAACTTATGATTTCAATAAATTCTTATCAAATTTTAAAAAAATTAAACTGAAAAATTCTAAAAAAAACACATAAACAACAACAACTCGTTAACCAAATACCATACCATCGATAAATCTAAAGAATTTCTTACGAGTTGATTGATTCCATCATGTCTCAAAATTAAATTCCATGGAGTTGATATCAATACTATCATTTTCTACGTATTTACAACTCATATTTCTGGTCGTGATGTGAAAGAAATATTAACATTTGAGGCAAACTAATAGTCGTTGAAATTCCGTTCGTAAAGGAACCCTTCGTGTGACGTAAGTGGCTAGATTTATTAAATTGAAAAATTTATTTGGATTTTCATAATAATTAAACAAATAATAATTAATATATAAAATTAATTTTTGTTGTGTGTTTTTTTTTATTTTATTTTTATATATATATATATATATATATATTATATAATATTATTGAGCAAAATTTAATAAGACATGTACGTTGTATGTTTTTATATAGTGAATTTCAGAATTTCAGGGTTTGATCTATAGGGTTATGACCATGAAAAAAGTTTGTACTACCAATCATATTTGTCAATTAATATGGGACCGAAGAACTTTAAATAAGTCTTGTAACAAATTGTCTGCATTTCAGAGGTTAGTGTATTTTATACTTGTAATGTCCTTACTATTGCTTTTTAAAAGGTGTGTAGGTTGCAGACTAAAAGACATGTATATATGACTTTTTGGAGCAAGATTTAGCTTTATATTTACATATGCAATAAATTTTGAAAAGGTTTGAATCAACCTATAAATAGATTTGGCATGAATGACATTGGTTTATGTTTGATTTGATTCGAAACAGTAGGTGGGTTGACTTGAGATAGCCCTAGTCAGAGCTAACCTTTGTGTTATGCAGATTTGAACTTGAACCAACTCAATTTGTTTTAAATAGGAATGTGTAAGCCAACATTTAAGTGCTGAAGTTTTGCATTTTGAATTTGGGGATTATTATGTATCGTCTTAGGGCCGGATTTGGGGGTTTGTTCCTTGTTTGGTGCTTTTTATGGGTGCCATTAGTTGACTTTGGAAGATAGCAGGGTCGACCTTGGAAGATGAAAAGTCATGCATCGAATCTCAAGTTTGTTTTGTTGGGATTTGATGAGATGATTTTTTGGGGCTATTTTAATAGATATGTATGCAAAATATGGGAAATGTCAGAGTTGTTGTGAACTCAATCATAAATTTTATGACATTGCAATTAACTAGGTAGGGATTCTTCATCATGCGATGAAGTGTGAGGCATCTAGATATCACTATGTTTTGGCTGTTGATGCTGACATTCAACACAGTGATGGAGTTGAGGAGGCATTCTACACAAAGAATAGGGTTGTGAAAATATTATTTCACAAATTTGGAGACTATTCTCTGGTGTAGGTGACATTCAACAGATCAAGTGCGAGAATTGGATGACATTATAATTATATGAACATAGTGTAGATGAATTATTTTCTTAATAGGAAGCCTAATTTGCATACATGTTATACAAAAGATCTACAATTTCTTTGCCCTAAATTTTTGTTGAATTATTACAAACATCACTCACAACATAACACAATAACTCAAAGATCATATGTTAAATATGTATATAAATATGAAAATTGCTTATATTTCCTAAAGAAAAAACATTTTTTAATTTAAACATAATATTTTTAAGAAATACACGCTAAAATTATCCATAAGTCTCTTAAAACATGATAAACAAGGAATAAAATCCAAAAAAGATTAATTATCTTCCAGTTGCCTACGCAATGCATCAATTTCATCATCTTGGTGAGCGATTTTATCTTTAAAGGACTAGATCTCTTCCATAAGAGAGATGGAGATCACCATTTGCTAGTGAATTTTATAGTTGGTATCCAAATGCTCCAATTGTAAAGCTTCAATTTGCTGGGAGCACCTTATGTTGAAGAATGTAACTAAGTTCAGCCTTCATATTTATATTTGAGTCAAAGAATGAAAAAGAAAAATTTGCAATGACTTATTAAAGCATGGGCTTCATGCTTAGGTCATCTTTTATAGGTTAAAGTCCCCATTGATGACTTCTAGGTTTTATATTGAGTCATTAGAGTCATTGTCCATTCAATGAGACCCTTCTTGGGCTTTTGAATCATGTATATATATATATAACATAGTCGGTTGCTAATTATATTCCAAAAAGATTTGGGAGACTAAGCTCCTGAGATACATGATTGAAGCTCGTAGGCTCAGCTTGGAAATGGATTGAGTTAAAATTCCTCGAAGCTATTGCCATTTCTGACTTGAAAGAAACAAATGCAGGTGTAGATTCTGACAAACTGAAATAAAAGAAGATAGACTTTGCAATACATCCTAGTCTATATTGATGTGGCTAATCTGGCAAGCGATTGACTCATCCCGATTACTGTCCGCTTCAGCATTCTTGAAGTTGGAAGAGCTGGTGCTAGGTACACTGAGCTTCTCCAACATGAATTTGAGAATTTCAATTGACTCTTGAGCATGGGCGCACCGATTGGATAGGTCGTTGAACTGCTCCTATAGGGAAGAGACCTATAGAGAAAAAGATTAAGATCAGCTTTGTATTTTTCGTTGGTCATCCGAGCGGTTGATTCAATTTTCGCATCCAGAACTCTTTGGTGCACTCTGATCTTCTCTAACTCTGCCTGGAGGTCCCAACAATGAAGACAATTTTCACTCCAAGCCATCTTTGGTTCCTTAGTATTGTCCTATTGCTGCGTGGGAGGCAAGAACCTACTACGACGAGGAGGAACAGTTCCAGCTATTAAAACAGTAATGGAGTCAGGACAAATGATAAGCAAAACAGGGGAGGGGGAGATATAAGCTTTCAGGGGAAAGAGAGGACTTCCACTATAGGGAGCACGAGCAGAGGGAGCAGATGAGCATCTGGAGAAGAGGGAGATAGCAGAGGCAACATAAAACTTACTAATGGACATAAGACAAATCTTTAATGCTGGAGTTTTGGCCCTCAACTGCTGATGTCTATAATGCAAGAGGGGGAGCACTGGAATAAAAGGCGGATTGAAGATTGGCAAAATAGTAAGCAATAACCAGCGAGGGGTGGAATCTACAATACGAATGGAGAAGGGATCGAAGCAAACAATGATAAAAAATACAGGGAGGCAGAGGTGATTACTCAGGGTTGAAGAATGAAGACGAGGGGAATTAGCGCTACAGGAGGCACAAGAAGGAAGAGCTGAGGAGCAACTGTGAAAGAGGAAGATCTTAGAGGCTACAAAAAACCTCTGATAAACGAGAAGGCAGGGAGATGAGGCCTTGGCACCTTGATACTGAGATGCGGTAGGGGAAGAGTATTTAAGGGGAGCGGGCCACAAAAGGAGAAGGACAAGTTCACACGGTGAAGGGGGGAGGGATCAAGAGATCACGAGGGCTACTAGATATCAAGAGAGCAGACAAGGCTGCAAGATTAAGAGGCAAGAAATTTGATGGCAGTGAATTGACAGCATCAAGATTGTATTGGATTTTGTCAAGATACTCCTTGAAGTTACTGCAAGGGTCAAACTTGAGAGGATTGTCACAAATCATGAAGAAAATCAGGGAAGGTGTTGATAATGATCCACATTGTTGCAAAGGATATTCCCTTTAGATCTGCTGCATGCTTGACTAGCAAATTTATTTGCTTCTTTGTTAATGGTGCAGAGAATATGGAAGAATCAAAGGTTCCAATTTCGGCAGATTAAGGCTTGACATCTACTTATAGTTTGTTGAATGAAAATATTGGAGGCTTTACGATTGTTTTTCATAAGGCTGATAATAACAGCAGAGTCTCCAAAGACCATTGCATTCTTGGTACCGAGTTTTTGGAGCTAGATAAGGCCTTGATAGAGTGCCAATGCTTCTGCTCTGTTATTAGATAGATTTCCCAATCCCTACTCAAAGGATACTATGGGGTCACTATTGGGATTATAAATTACTCCCCCTGCCCCTACCACTCTCGGATTTGATTTGGAGGCTCCATCAAAGAAGAAGGAGTGAGAGTTGTTGTTCCAAAGCCATTCTGTAAATTCATCTTGTTTAATTCTGATTTTCCATCTATGACTGGGAATGCTAGAAGAGTTGTTGTAGATGTTTGTTGTTGGAAGGCCCCTGCTGTTGTCTATCAAGTTGCTGATGAAGTCTCTTTCTTCTACACAAAGGCTTCCAGTATCAATTTTCTTTATGTTCTTAGCAACAATAGTTTCTATCACTACACTGTTAGCTTTGCTGCATAATTGTCTAGTTAAGGTCTCTTGATCTCTAAAATTTTGTGATTCCTAGTGACCCAAATTTTCCATAGGAGGGCATAGGGGAGGGCATCCCACACCCTCTTAGCTATGTTGTTTTTCTTATGTTGTCAGGGGTAGCTCTTCTTCCATTTGCTTAAGATTTCACCAATGGAATACTAAGAGTTCCAGGTGAGAGGGTCAATAGGGGAGATACCATTCCAACAAGAGATTGCAAAGGGTCATGAAATAAATAGATGTTGGACATTTCTTTTGCCCCTTGACAATTTGGGCATTGGGAGGGCCCAACAATACCATTTTTTTGCAAATTATCTAAGGTAAGGACTTTCCCTTTTAGGAGGTTCCATATGAAAAATTTAACTTTGGGGATGGCCTCAGACTTCCAAATGGTTTTCCAATACATCCAAGGAGGAGCAGGATAGTCCCTACTGCACAAGTACTGATGGCAAACTTGATTTGAGTAACTAGAACATGTGGGATCCCATCTGAAGCCATCAATGCCGTTTTTAATGATTGGAGCAATGTTGTGAAGATTGACCTAAAGAATGTCAATGCTCTCTTTGAGGTTTCTAGCGATGGGAGGGAAGCTCCATCCCTTCCATGCCTGTGTTTTTATGTCCCATTGAGAAATTTGATCCAAATAATTTATTTGTTTGTTTTGAAGGAAGAGGAGAATTTGATCAATACCTAGCTGGCTACCAATTGGCTGGTTCCCCATAATCTTGTCTGCTCCAATGTTGATTTTGTTGCCACCTTTGGGGACCTTAGAGATATTTTGTGCCATGAAGGGGATAACTTTTTTGCAAAGTTTCCAAACTCTTGTGTTGCTTCTGGTGGGTATTTCGCTTTCTAGAAGTTGCTATCTTGGGTTGCTGGGATATTTGGCTTCAAGAACTCTTTTCCACCAGACTTGTTGTTCATCAATTAATCTCCATACTATCTTGCCTCCAAAGGCTAAGTTTGTAAGCTTAGGAGATCTGATTCCAAGTCCTCATCTTTCCTGGCGTTGGATAACTTGTTTCCAGCTTACCAAGTTAGTTTTTTTTTCTTCATTTTTCCCTCCCTGCAAAAGGAAATGCCTGAGGATACTTTCCATTTTATGGTGAAAAGTGGTGCCTGTATAAGAGTTAACTGATAAAGAGGGAGAGAAGAGAGACCAGATTTGAGGAGAACCAATCGACCGGCCAAATTAAGCCAAGTGGATCCCCATTGCTGAACTCTTATTTTTAATTTATCAAGAGTTGTATCCTAGATTTCAGCTTTTGCGGGTCCTATACTCACTGGCATTCCCAAATAGCTGAAATGATCCCAATTTAGTTTGCAAGGCACCCCAAAGATGTTGGCTATGTTTTGAAGAGTTTGGGCTAAGGCATGCCAGCCATATATGCAACTTTTTAGATGATTTATCATGCCTCCAGAATATCTCATGTATTTGTCTAGAAGAGCTTTGAATCTTCGAGCTATAATTGCAGATGCTCCTCCTATTAGTAAGGTGTCATCAGCAAATTGGGAATGGTTGATGTTTTTGAATTCGTCTTCATATTTGATGCCAGTGATGAGACCAGCCCACCACTTGTGATCAAGGGCACAACTGAAGGATTCAGCGATCAGGATAAATAGGTAGGGGGATAGAGGACAACCTTGCCTCAGTCCTCTTGAAGATTGGAAAACAGGTCCAAGCCTGCTGTTAATAAGGGGGGCTATATAAGTCCAATGATGCAAGCTCTAATGAGATCAAGGAATGGAGTAGCAAAGCCCATTTTTTGAAGATCCGCAAACAGAAAGGAATGTCTGACCCTATCAAAGGTGTTTGCCAAATCTAACTTCAGAATGAATCCCTTTTCATTCCTAGTATGGCTAGAGTGAATAGCTTCTTGGACTAAGAGGATGGAGTCTGATATTTGCCTATTTGCCATGAAGCCACCTTGATTTTCAGATATGAGCATTGGCAACAAAGGCTTGAGGCGAGCTGCAAGGATTTTAGTAAAGATCTTATAAGAGGAATTGGAAAGGGATATGGGGTGGAAATGAGAGAAGTTGGAGGGTCAGTTCTCCTTGGGGATGAGGGCTAGATGGGACGAGTTTGTATAACCTCCCATTTTATTTTTCCACTAAATCCATTTCACTAATTTGATGAGGTATTTTTTAACAGTTTCCTAATGCTCTCTATAGAAGTAGATTGGGAAGCCATATGGTCCTGGGGCTTTGTCTGGCTGAAGGGACCAGATGGCTCCTTTGATTTCTTCTTCCTTTATCTCTTTTTTCAGGCTTTCATTTATTTCTACAGTGATCTTGTTTGACAGATGCTATAAAAGATCTGCATAGTCTTCTTCTTCTCCTTTTTCAGTTAATAATTCTTTATAGTGTTATGAAGCAGCTTGTTTGATGGCAACTTGACAATTTTGCTGATTGCATTTGCTATCTGTGATAGATTTTATGATATTTTTGATTTTTCGAACTGTGACTTGCTTGTGGAAGAAAGTTGTGTTCCTGTCCCCACCCTTCAACCATAGTTGTCTCGAGTTAATACACCATTTTTGTTCCTCTTCTCTTCTGATGCTATAAAATTCACTGTAGAGGTTTTCTCCCTGATTTTTATCTGCCTGTTGGTATTCTTGCTTTTCCATTGTGTGATGGAGTTCTTCGATCTTAGCTTTTGCTTCTCTTTTCTTCGTTTCCGGCTCTTTGTAGTGATTTTTTGCCCAATCCTTAAGAGCATGTTTAAAATTTCCGAGTTTGCTTTCCCAAATGAAACTTGGAGAACCTTCAATGTGTTGTCGCCAAGTTTGTTGAATCAGTTCTTTGGCTGTTGCAATGTCATTCCATAGAGAATTGTATTTGAAGGGAAGAGGGCTGAGAGGGCAATGGGATTCGAGGGTCAATGTGGTGGGGTAATGGTCTGAGGCTACGAAGGGTAGAATGGAGGCATGAACTGCAGAGAAGGTGGATAGAAGGGTTACATTCACCATAATTTGATCTAGTCTTTCCATAATATTGCTTTTCCCCAACCTATGATTACTCCAGGTGAGTTTGTGGTTCTTTGGTATTACATCTACAAGATCACTGTACTGCATTATATTCTCTAGCTCATTTCTGAAAGGATCTGGGGAGTTGCCTCCTCGTTTTTCATTTGCATGCAAAATGAGGTTTAAATCTCCTCCTAAAATTATGTTGCTATTATCTTCTTCCTTTGTTATTCTTATGTTGTGCAATAATTTTGTTCATTTCTAGCTGTCCCTGCTTTGTTTCCTAAACTAAGGCAATATCTGGTTTCTCTTGATTTATTAAATCTTTCAAGGCATTTGCTTTGGAGGGGCGCCCTAGTCCCCTACTATTCAATGAGAGGACTTTCATCATTTCAAATGAATATTGCGAGGAGTTTCTCTTCCTCATAGTCCTTGTTTACTAAGTCCTTGTCAATTTGTCCTAAGAAATAGGACTCTATGGGGTTCTAGATACCCATTGTTATATCTTTCTGGGCATTTTCATCTCTGTCTTGTTTTGTTGATTTTCTTCCAGGCTTCTTTTGTTTTTCAAGTGTGGCACCATGCTCGTTAGAGTTTCTTCTGGTGATTCTGGGAGGGGGAAGTTCAGGTGGGAAGGAGGAAGAGATGATTAGAGAGGGGGGATTCTGAAGGGTCGGATTGGATCCCGGGAGTGGGAGTGTCCGTAGGGGGAGATAGGATGTGGAAAGGATTGGAGGAAGGAGAGGAGGGTTGTGGATCAAGCTAGCGATCAGGGTTGAGAGAAGGGAGGGATGAGGAGAATGGAGGATTGGGGGGAGGATGAGAAGAGGGACCAGCTTCAGGATTTGGCTTGGGGTTGGGGGCAGCTTTATTTTTTTTTTATTGTTTTCCATTGTTCTTCTTGCGGAGTGTTTTCAACATCAAGTAGTTTAGTACAACGATTAGAAAAATGGTTGTATTCATGACATACCTTGCACTTAAAAGGAATCTGCTCGTAATCTAGTTGTTGAATATGAGTCCAGTCATCAACCTTGAGTTTGATGGCTTCTGGCAGTCATTTTCCTAGATAAACTTCTACACAGATGCGAGCACAAGCCTGCATGTTGTCTCTAGGTTCACTTCGATCAATGTATTTTCCTACGGCATTTCCAATAGCACGAACTGATTCATCTCCCCAGCAGTGAAGGGGAAGGTGAGGAAACCGGACCCAAATAGGAACAACACTTGGTATGTCCAACTCTGGATTGAAGTCCGAAGTCCATTTGTTGAGATATAATCCTCTGGAATCCATGAAATAAGGCCCATTTCGGAAGATTAAGTCCTTATCTTCTTTTGTTTCAAAATCAAAGATGAAATTCCCTTTCCCACAAAATCTAATAGATACTTTTCCTTGTGTTTGATCAGACCAGTTCCTTTCCATCCATCTCTGCACTATTTTTGGTGAAGACCAGAGTCCAGTAAATTGCCCAATGAGTCCTCGTTCTACCAAGGCAAGGGCAGCCATGCGAGGCAAGGTTGGAGGTAAGGATACTTCTTGCAAGCCCTCTAGTTTTTTCACGAATTTAGTGACTGAGGGGTGAGGTCTTTGTGGTGGTAATGATTTGACCAAGTCAAAGAGAGCCTATTGAAGAGCGGCCTCCTCCGGTGGAGCCTTCTGAGGGGCCATGCCGAGGGGCCAAGAGTTGATGAAGAAGTCGCAGGCAGAGGTAACCTAGCAAGCGTGCGCAGCTATGAATCATGTAAAAATAATTATCATTGAGTCAAATATGTAATTTGTCACCTCCACACCAAGTCGGCCCTTGCCTAATAAACTCGAACTACAGGAGGACAATTCAACCCACAAAAGAGGCTATATATACATGTACAGTTTGATCTATTTGGACATCAACTCAACAAGTTCGATACATAAAAAGGAAGTGCAGAAAAGTGCAAAGTTCAAGGAGAAGAAGGAAGGATTGTAGGAGAAGAAGGAAGGATTGTAGAAGAAGAACAAGTCGAAGTTTCTGGGTTATCTCTCTCTCTCTCTCTATGTTTTATGTGAATTTACTCGGCTATTTGTTGGGTCAAAGTTCTATTGTTGGGAAGGTCAAAATTCTGGATTTGTTGGGTCGAAGTTCTATTGCTGGGAAGGTTGAAATTCTAGATTTGTTGGGTTGAAGTTCCGTTGCTGCAAGGTCGAAGGTCTAGATCAAAGTTTCCTGGAAGGAAAAGCTGACTTGGTGGTTGAAGGAAGTATATGTCTAGATCGAAGGGTCTTGGATGATCTCGTCTTAACTACTGAAGGAAGAAGTTTGACTGGGTTTTCCCATAGATAGGGGTTTTTCCCTGGCTGAGTGCCTACATCTTGTGTCTCTTCTTCTTGTGATCTTCATACACACATAATTTGGTAATTGCTTCATGAAAGATAATATAATAAAGAAGTAAAAGAAACCAACATAATCCACAAGTAATCATCAAGAAATAGAAATCTAACCCTAATACTACTAGCATTGAATTCTCAACATGGTATCAGAGCTAAGGTCTAGAACGATTGGAGATCACTCTTTTGGCTTGAAAGAAATGGCTACTCCCTCTATGATAAGATAATTTAAAATGGGATTCAATATTGCAGGAAGTTGGATCAAAAGAATCATTTACAACTTATTCAATAAGGTCAAAATCAAGGGGTTTTTGGCAGCACTCACAAGTTCACTCAATGATGACAATGCATGGATTATTGATAGCGGAGCGTCAAAACACATGACAAGAGATAGTAAACAGTTTCACACTCTATCAAAGGAACAATATTCTCATGCAATGGAATTGGGGAACAACAAAAGCTATGTTGTTAAAGACCTAGGATCAACTTCTTTAAAGCTAGAAAATGGAGCAAAGCTAGATCTCAACTATATACTCTATGTTCCAGATTTGAAAAAGAATTTACTTTCAATTTCTTGCTTAGAAGATAAAGGTGTTAGAATTGCTATTATAGATGGAAAAGTATTGGCTTGGGGAAATAATTCAATTATCGATAAATCTAGGATTATTGGAACACGTGAAGGAAGTCTATATAGAGTCATAACACCATCTCCTCAAGCCCTAGTTCACATGGAAATCAATCCCATTGAACTATGGCATAGAAAATATGGACATTTACATTATAAGGTTATTCCCTCTCTCAATGAATTGGTAAATGGCATTCCCAATATCAAAGAAGATCGCGAAGGAATATGAAAGGGATGTGCCTTGGGGGAAAAAATACAAGTCATTTACAAGTAGTGAAAGAAGGTCTAAAAAAATATTGGACCTCATTCATTTAGATGTGTGTGGGCCTATGTCTGAAAAATCACTTGGAGGTCATCTTTTATTATGTAACCTTCATTGATGATCACTCTAGAAAGACATGGCTCTATCTACTCAAATCAAAGGATGAAGTATTTGAAAAGTTCAAGGAAATTAGGTCTGAAGTAGATACCTTAACCGAAAGAAGAATAAATACTTTGAGATCTGAAAATGGTGGAGAATATACTTCAAAAGAAATAATTGTGTATTGCAAAGAAGCAAGAATTGAGAGGGAGCTTATTGTTCCCTACAATATTGAACATAATGGACTTGCAGAAAGGAAAAATAGAACACTTGAAGAATGTATATGAACAATGGGTTTTTATTAAGATAACCAAAATTTCTATGGGGAGAAACATCAATAACCGTTGTATATATAAAAAATAGAAGTCCTGATAAAATCCTTGATAATATGGCACCTAAAGAAGAATTCACAGGGAGGAAGTCATGTGTGGACCATCTCTGAATCTTTGGATATCCCAATTATATCCATTCCAAAGGAAAAAATGAAAGAATCTAAATTCTACAAGCATTAAAGGGATTTTTGTTGGTTACAGTCTTTCTTGAAAGGCATATATAATCTACATCAAGGAAGGAAGACATATTTAAGTAAGCAGGGATGTTATATTTGATGAAAAGCACGCCTACAAAAGATCCAAGGATATTACTATTGATTCTGATGATGAAGACATACTACTATTCAAAGAAGAAGAGCATCGCGGAAATCCTACTACAAAACAATAACAAGAATAAGAAGGACCAAGTGAGCCTATTCAACCTATGATCATACCCGACACAAGGAAGAGATCAAATTGGTTAAAATCTACTCTTGTAGATGTCAAAGGACATGGGGCTACGAAAGGAACTTTTAGAGAAATCAAAAGACTGAAAAGATATTCTAGATATGTTGCATACATGACTAAACTAATAGAAGATGAACCAAATACATTTGAGGAAGATGCTCATCAAGAAATATAGAAAAGGCTATGCAGGAAAAATATCAATTCATCATGAAGAATGAGGTTTGGGAAATTGTTCCTAGACCAAGTGACAAATCAATTGTGACTTCTAAATGGATCTATGAATCAAGCACACTTTTGATGGAAACTTAGACGAGTACAAATATAGATTCATTGAAAGTGGTTTCTCTCAAAAGGAAGGAATAGACTATGAAGAAACCTTTGCACCTACCACAAGATATACTACTATAGGATCTTTGGTTGCATTGGCTGCAACAATGGGATGGAATATCCATCAAATGGATGTAAAAACAACATTTCTAAATGGAACCATCGATGAGGAAGTATACATTGAACAACCTAAAGGCTTTGAAATAAATGGCAAAGACACTCATTTTTGTAGACTCAAGAAGGCCCTCTATGGATTGAAGCAAGCTCTTAGGGCATGGTATGCAAGAATGGATGCATACCTTCTAAGAATTAGGTTCAAAAAAAGTATTGTTGATCCAAATCTCTATATTAAAGTTGTGGATAATGAGCTAGTCATTATTATACTATCTGTGGATGATATATGTATTACAGGTGTAGAGCGAAGAATAAAAGAATGCATGAAGATGATGGAAACCGAGTTTAACATGAAGGATATGGGATGGATGCATTACCTAGGTATGGAAGTATAACATAAACCTGGGGAGATATATCTGGGGCAAGGAAAGTATATAATCAATTTGTTGCAAAAATTCAGTATGATGGATTCCAAGCCAATGACAACTCCCATGATTAGTAATCTCAAGAAGTTGAGAAGGTCTAACTCAAGTCTCGTAGATCCTACCACCTGTTGTAAGTTGGTGGGTTATTTGATGTATATGGTAAATACTAGACCAAATATATGTTTTGCTATGAAAATTCTTATTCAATTTCAATTGGAACCTCATCATGATCATTGGATAACTTCCAAGCATATATTAAGATATGTACGTAGCACTATACATCACTACCTAACGTATGATAGCAAGGAAGTCAGGTTGACAGGTTTTACAGATTCTTATTGGGGTGGCAGTGAGACTAATGGAAGAATCACTACTGATGGATGTTTTAGTTTGGGATCTGCGATGATCTCATGGATAAGTAGAAAGAAAGATCATGTTGCTTTGAGTAGTGCCAAAGATGAGTATGTGGTTGCATGTGAAGTAGGAAAGGAGGTTGTATGGTTGAGGAAACTTCTGTTAGATTTTTTTAAGAAGCCTTTAAGTCCTACTATGATAAATTGTGATAAGAAAAACCACATTAACATGTTTGAAGATCCCGTGTTCCGTGCAAGGATGAAGCATATCGACAATAAGTACCACTACATTAGCAGTTTGGTGTAGGATGGGATCGTGAAGCTATAGTATGTCATGACTGACGAATAAGTAGCTGATGTGTTAACAAAGTCTCCTCCTAATAAAAATATTGAATATCTTAGAAGAATGCTTGATTTGGTTTATATCACTAATCTCGTTGATGATAAGTGTTTGGAATATATTTTAGGAGGCATGTTGTGTAAAATTCCTGGGAGGACATCTGGCCAGCCTATGTGTTGATTTCTAGGTCCCGAAGAAGGGAAGGTGGCATTGGTCATAGAGATCTGACCTTGCATTACACACCTAGTTCCTTGGGTTGATGGTTAGAAAGTAAGCCTGATCGTACCTAGAGAGGCTAAAAGCTTTAGTTCATCTTAGTCCCACCTGGATAGATTTCCCTGGTCAGGAATCTAGTCCATGGCACCGTGTCTGCCTAAAATATTCGTAGTTCTTGTGTTTTGAGATCTTCCTTGTACTTGTATGTACATGTGTAAATTATGAATACCTCCCTAGTTAAGAGGGAGTGTTGAGGAATGTAACTAGGTTCAGTCTTCAAATTTATATCTTAGTCAAAGAATGAAAAATACAATTTTACAATGAATTATTAAAGCATGGGTTCCATGCTTGGGTCATCTTTTATAGGTCAAAGTCCCCATTGAGGACTTCTAGGTTTTGTATCGAGTCATTAGAGTCATTTTCCATTCAATGAGACCCTTCTTGGGCTTTTGAATAATGTAGATAGAATTATTATTGAGTCAAATATGTAATTTTTCACGTCCACACCAAGTCAACCCTTACCTCATGAAGTCGACCTACAAGACGGAAATTCGACCCACATAAGAGGCTATATATACAAGTGCAGTTCGATCTATTTGGACATCAACTCAACAAGTTCAATACACAAGAAGGAAGTGCAGAAAAGTGCAAAGTTCAAGGAGAAGAAGGAAGGATTGCAAAATAAGAACAAGTCGAAGTTTCTAGGCTATCTCTCTGTCGCTTTTATGAAAATTTACTGGGCTATTTGATGGGTCAAAGTTCTACTGCTGGGAAGGTCAAAATTCTGGATTTGTTGGGTGAAGTTTTGTTGCTACAAGGTTAAAGGTCTAGATCAAAGTTGCTGGAAGGAAGGGTTGACTTGCTGGTTGGAGGAAGTTTGTGTCTAGGTTAAAGAGTCTTGAATTATCTCGTCTTAATTATTGAAGGAAGAAGTTTGACTAGGTTTTCCCCTAGATAGGGGTTTTTCCCTAGTTGAGTGCCTACATCTTGTGTCTGTTGTTCTTGTGATCTTCATAAACACATAATTTGGTAATTTCTTGATGAAAGATAATATAATGAAGAAGTAAAATAAGCCAACATAATTCACAAGTAATTATAAAGAAAGAGAAATCTAACCCTAATACTATTAGCACTAATTTGTCAATACCTGATATAGTCATTAATGCCCCCTAGAACCTTGAATTTTCCATTCTTGGTTGACATAGTTTGGTTACAGGAGATAAAATTCTAGGTGTCAGAGAGGATAGGCCTCAGGGGAGACAGAGGTCCAATGGAAGGTTTACAAGAAAATAATTAATGACAAACTAGGGATAAGTGACAACACCATGAAGGCAAGGGCACCACGACCACTCCCAACCGAGAGGAACAAAAGGGTTACAATTGTCTGCAAGGCTAGGATACATAGGCCATAGAGGAGGAGCCAATCACCACATAGAGATAATTTAAAAGAGAATTTTTCACACAAGGAGGAGAGGTACCTAAGTTTGAAAGGGCCCAAAAGAGGAAACCAGACTAGCATAAAAGAGTACCCACAAGCATGAGCATAGTCTCAAATTATGTTGGCATGAACAAGAAAAGAATAAACAATGACTCCGTGAACAAATAATAAGACATGATTAACTCCTAAAGTTGTTGTGTTGCTCAATTCGTAGATATCAACACATATTATACTCTCCTCTATGCTAATTGAATATGTAATGAAACCTATTTATGTGTACATGTACTCACAAGCTTGAGCAAAGCTGCCAATTAGACTGCCTCGAACCGAACGGGGATGAACTAAGACTTCTTGCACAAATGATGAGACCTTAAGAACCCAAGAAATCACTATGTTTCCCAACATACATCTTATCACATAGTAGAAATTATCCCCTCATCCAATTAAGTAAGTGATTTGGATTTATGCAGGAATGAAATGAAATACAGATATGAACAAAGACACAAAGATATAATGAAAAAAAACTTCAATTCATTAATAACAAAGTATTAAAAATTGTTTACATGCAGAAAGGTTATTAATTAGCTGAGGCAATGGTATCTTATCCCTGAGAAGAGATGTGGCAACTACATGCCTTTTGAATTATGTTACAATGAGGTTCCAAGGCCTATTTCTTATTGAGAAACAATGGAAAAGCATAAACATCCAAAAACCTAACCATAGGAGATGAAGCGCTAAAATTCCATGGTCCCCGTTGGGGTTATTCACAAAAAGAGGGAATTGGCTATGAAGAAACCTTTCCTCTCGTAGGCAAACTGAATACTATTAGAATGTTAATAGCAGTAGCTACAAAACATTAGTGGAATCTACACCAGTTAGATGTTAAGTCTACATTTCTAAATGGTGATTTAAAAGAAGAGGTTTATTTAATGCAACCTGAAAGGTTTGTTAAACAAGCGTAGGAGCATTTAGTTTGTAGATTTAAAAAGGCCCTTTATGGTTTAAAACATGCACTGAGGTCTTGATACGAGAAGATTGATTCATTTTTCTTACAGCATGGTTTTCATAAGTGTAAGAATGTCCCAAATCTATATACCATGTATGATGAGCAAGCCAGATAATTTTGATTTCCTTGTATGTGGATGACATGATTATAATAGGTAATGCAGATGCATTAATCAAAGAAATCAAATTGCAAATGTCACAGGTTTTTGAGATGAAAGACCTCGGAAGTTTACATTGTTATCTAGGTCTGGAAGTGTGGAGAGACTCTGGGCAGACTTTCCTTTCTCAAGGGAAGTATGTCAGAGGGTTGCTCAAAAAGTTCAGAATGGAACAATGTAAAACAACGTCAATATCTTTGCAACAAAACTTGAAATTATGCAAAGACAATGGCTCTAAGGAGGTGGATGCTACTTTGTATAGGCAACTAGTTGGTAGTCTGATATATTTGACTACAACTAGACCAGACTTAGCATACTCTGTTAGTGTGTCGAGCCAGTTTATGTCTAAACCTCTTGAAAGTCATTGGGTAGTGGCAAAAAGTGTATTGGGGTATCTTCATGGTACTAGTGATTATGGAATTTTATACACTGATACATCTAATGTTACTTTAGCAAGTTTTTCAGACTCCGATTGGGCAGGTAACTTGGATGATTGATCTATCATGGGTTATACATTCAATATTGGATCTGGGGTAATAGAAAGGAGCAGAAAAAATCATAGCAATGTGTCTTTATCTTCAGCAGAAACTGAGTACCAAGTAGTATGCACAATGACATGTGAAGCTATATGGTTGAGGAGGCTTCTCCATGATGCAGGAGAAGAGCAGAAATAAGAGACTGTCATCAATTGTGACAACCAGAGTTCCATTAAGCTGGCGAACAATCTAGTGTTTCATAAGAACATGAAACACATAAATACTTAGTTTCACTTTGTTAGAGAAAAATTCTAGTCAAAAGAAATTTTATTGAATACTGTAAAACATATGACAATATGGCTGATATTTTTACAAAGCATCTTGGGAAAGTGAAGTTTGAATTGTTTAGGAAGATGTTAGGACTTCAAGATAATCATTTCTCCATTAAGGGGGAGAGTTGAAAATATTAATATTATATTGTGTTAATGGAGAAATGGTTACATGGTTGTAACATAACTCCTTAAGTTAGGATTAGTTCCTAAGTTGTAGGAGTTTGTTCTCACCTCCCTATTCTTTTGAGATGTATTTATTGGCTCATATTTGATTAATTGAATATGAGAGTATACACTCTAGTTTGTGTAGCCTCCAGGTGCAACTTGCTCACCTGTGAGCTGCTGGTTAATTCAATTCATTTATTTTCTTTCCAGTTTTCTAACATTTGGATCCTGCTGAAATACATTTAAATAGAGCCTCTGTAGTAGCGATTGAAGAGAAAAATGAGTTCATCGATGCAAATATTCTATTTTCAACCATTGAGTGGACCTTGGACCTGAACCATACTCGCGGTTCACAAAATTAGTATTTTTTCATCGTTGAACTTTTTATTGGCACATAGAAGATTTACTGGGCCAGGTAAAAACACATGAGGTCTTGTTGATGGTGCTAGACCGACCAACATTCAGGGGATCACTCCGGTATGAAGTCCCAACTAGACCTCACACCGTTTGGTGTGGGAGTCCCATCTAGTATGGTGGCTCAGTTTCCATTATCTTAAAGATTTGCCTCAACTCTTGCTTGTCAGCACAGGAGAGCGGTTTGCTTTGTCTTTGAGAAGTGAGGTTCACGCGCCTGGTGATTGTAAGTGTTACTTGTGTCAATGGTTCATTCACTGTAGAGGGAGAGGGTGAGAGTGAGTCCCATGTCAGTTGGGAGTAAGTCCCAACTCTGCTAGGAACACACAACACAATAGGACGTGCACAACTTCCGGAAGAACATTCCACACAGATGCAGCAGTCACAACACACAAGGGAAGATAACAAGTACAACAATCAGCAGACGAGTCCGCACGAGTGCAATGATTTTCACAACAATTTTTATGTGAAAGGTATGTCTGATGTCTGGGAAGGTAGCCACCACAGGCGAGACAATGTTAACAACATATAAAACACATTTTCATTAATAATTTATGTATTTCAACAAGTGAAATAGTTCAAGTGTGAAACACAGGTTAAAGCAACATGCATCACAAGTGTTTAATATTAGTCTTACAACAGTTACAATACATGTGTGAAAACGTGTTGGCATGTTAGCAAGATTCTAAATTAAGCAAAATTTCCAAGACACATTGTTACACCATACATCACTGACCCCGTGAGTGGGGAGTTGGAGCCACTACTTACTCCTCAAAGAAAAGATTATAGACTCTCTTGGCTATGTGGGAGGAGCTGAGGTGAAAAGTACTTTACATGTACAAATGAGGGGGTATTTATAGCCAAGGGTGAAACTAACCCTTGTGGTTGTTTGACTACCCTCATGGCTATTTGACTTCCAGGAATCTTCGACTTTACATGACTCTTTGTACAACAAGTGGGTCTCTTGGACTTCCAAGTTACATTACATTGATAGACAGTATGGCCTACAGTAGGTATGTGGACGACATGACTCGACATGATAGTGCCGGTATGTACGTGCTGTTGCTGGTGTGCATGTCGAGCTGTAGTGTTGTTGGGTGATGGATGTCCTCATGGTGTGTCAAAGCTTCACCTCCACATGGAAAAGTATGCCGAGTCTTCGATGGTCATTGGTTCGCTTGATGTTGCTTTTGCATGTTGCTCCTTGCTTGTATGTTGGAAGGCTTGATAGGTTCATCCGTTCGCAAAAGGTGCATGTTCGTCCGTTCGTCCATCCATGAGCACATCTTGCATGTTTGACCGTCCATCCACGATCACATCTTTTCATGATCGTCCGTTCATGAGCACATACGTCTGCATGCATTGTTTTTTTGTCCATAGGTGAACCTATCCTTCTGCATTTGCTCCCTTTTTTCATCCCATTCATTGTCGCTCCATGTTTGTTTGTGTACCTGTTCCTGTAATCACTCATGAGGAGACAATATCAAATCCAAAAATAGTCTACCATGATACATGATCATTTCGGATGCATGTGAGCGGGAGAGGAAATAAGGTTGTGAGGTACGATGGAGGCTCTGGGCACTGCGAAAGAGTCACTGGGTGATGGAGATGGGCAATCCAAATCGACAGTGACTGTCCACGAGGTCTGGCCCAGCTGGAGGACAAAACTGCATAGTTTTTTAGGGGAACAGTTTGGGCTGCAAGAAGGCTGGGTAGGCAAAATCTACGCAGTTTTTGGAATGAGCGGGCAACGGGGATTGGCAAAAGAAACTGCGTAATTTTTTTGGAGGAATAGGTCGAGCTGCAAGGAGGCTTGGAAGACAAAAATTGCACAATTATTTGGAGGAACTGGCCAGGAGCTTGGCAACCAAAATTGCAGAATTCTTGGAGGGTACTGGTAGTTGGTTGCTGGGTCACTGCAACAAAAACTACACAATTCCTCGAGGGAACTGGTAGTCTACTGCCGGGAGTTGCTGGTGAGAAAAATTGTGCTAAGGCTATGGCTGCCCTACTAATCACCTCTGCGTAGTTTTTGAGCTAAGAAGATTGTTGGGTAATAGAGAGCTTTCTCATGAAAACTGCACAATTTCCTGGGTGAGCAGCCAATCAACTGTCGGAAGGTTGGTTAGAAACATTGCACAATTTTCTGAGGGAAACAGGGATGAGCACTAGGTGTCTGTTTGGCCTATCTGTGCAATTTTCTTAGTCAGCGGAGTGGGCAAGGTCTGCAACCTCTGTGCAATATTTTAGGTGAGTGAGTCCCTGGGTGGTTGCCAGTTCAAACTCTCTAGTTGACCAACATGAAGGTGGATTGATTTGCTTGTGGGCAGTGCAAATTGAAAATACTTGCTTGGTGCTTCTACATTTTTCTGGGTGATAGTCGATCGAGTCGATGGTGGGGTAATGGTCCGACTGTCAGAGGGGAGTCTGGTCATCAGAACTTCAACAAAAAATGACTAAGTGTGTGAACGAGTGAAAGATTCATATGTGATCCTACAAACACACACTTACATGACTCAACGACGAGATGACTCAAACCATCCAGACACACATGTTCAACATGACTGACCGACGATACACGCGAAAAGCGCGACACTAGTGATTGATCATTGGTCGACCATGACAACCCTTGCACAACAGTGAATGTGACTCAGTTTGTGAGAGTGACAGATGCTTTCATAGTGAACACAACAAGTACACATGAAGCAAAGACTTCGAGCATAACCAGAACATGGTCACAAGCATGAATTTGACATTAACATGCAAGATTTGGTGAAATGAACAAGCAAGACGAATGCGAAGACTCACACGAGGTCACGGAGTGAACCTGAGTATGTGTAGTCATCAAGTGAAACTCTCAAGGGAGGCTCAAAAATTGGGTGCATGCCAAAATTTTGGAGGATGGTTGTAGCCGCTACAACACTTGGCAACACACTGGTAGAATTCCATCTTCTTTGTTTTGGTTCATTGATACCACAGAGCCTTGGTCTTTTGGGGAGTATTGAATCACTATGGAGGTTACTTCGACTTCCCTATTTACCCCATGGACATACATGGTTCACCTTTTGCCAACTCAGTCAAACACAATCAAAAGTAGAGCTTGATCACAGTGTTTCGAATTCGAGAAGGGTAGTTTAGCTCGTGAGTTGAAGATTTTCAGAGTATAAGTTTTTATCTCTGGTGTTTCTCTACTGCTAGCAAGCCTAGACAGTACCCCGGTGGAGTCACGCAGGAACACACGCATTGCTCCACTGCCATTGATCCTGGTCAGTACCCCGGTGGAGATGCATGCTTCACCTCTCTGCACAGGAAGCCTTTCTCTTCTTTCGCCTTTGTATTTTTTCAAGAGGATTGTGCATAGGAAACTATTTATTTTTGGGGCAGAAGAGGGATCCCGAGTTATTGACAGTGGAAGAGGTTGTTCCTTTAGAGAAGCATGTAAGACCCCTGACATAGGTTTTCTCGTTTTGATTTTCCCCTTCTTCGTTTCTTCTGGTTGGATGAGCTTGAACACACATAGCAGAATGCTGAATACAAGCATGGGACTTCTTAGTGTGAACACAGGTTCATGGTTGGACCAAAACTTCCCTTGCAGATGGTTCGTATTTTCCATCAAGACTTCATTGGTCGAAGGTTATAACCAAGCATAGAGAAGATAGACACAAGATTGCCCCAGTGCTGCAGTGTCACAAGTCTCTTCATATTTCAACCACATACTCTATTCAAAAGCCAAAACGTAATAGTGCTGCAGTGTCACAAGCCTCTTCATCGGTCACAAGTTATAACCAAGCACATAGAAGAGAGACATAAAATTGGACAAGTGCTGCAGTGTCACAAGTCTCTTCATATTTCAACCACATACTCTATTCAAAAGCCAGAACGTAGTAGTTGGCAGCACTTATTTTCGGAAACAAAAATAGTAATATAACAAGGAAACAAAACAAATGTAAACAAATGTAAACAAAAATAATAAGCAGAACAAACAAAGTGAAAGCGAAGATAGTAAGCAAAGCAAACAAGATGAAAACAACAAGTAGCAAGCACACTATGTACATGGCATGGGGCACAGCCCGACCTACTGGAAGTAACACTTGAGATCTTGGCCGTTGACAGGAAGGTTGTCAACCCTCCCATCAAGTGATTACACATGACGTGTGTGTGTGCCAAGATTCTCATGGACCAGTATAAGTCTACCGGGTTCCACTACCGGAACCTGGTGTTATTCCAAAAGACCTTTAAGTGAAGATGACACCACTGCTTCAGATACTGCGTGCAACATAGGCTCATATGATGGCATGGGGTAGTTGTTTTTATTCCGGGAGCGGTTCAAGTTTCTAAAATCAATGCATAAGCAGATTTCCCCAGATTTCTTACGTGTAAAACTTAAATTAGAAACCCATGTATGATGATGAACTTTGTAAGTAATCCAATCATCCAAAATCTTAGTCAATTTTTTTTGTATAAGGAGTTCAAATGACATATGTGTTTTACCTAGCCTTTTTTGAAACGACTTGGCTCCTCCTTTACTTGGAATCCCGCGTTGGATTACTCACGTGTAGTGTGTACTCAGGTCATCATCTTCCCATATGGATACATCTCGGCACCATTTGATCAAGGGGTCAAAGACTTGCCATTACTGCGGTGTGTATTTTGTACTGAGACTGACTATCTTCAGGTCGTGATTGGTTCCCAGGTTGCTTTATTAGCTCATACTGGTGGACCTATGTGTTCTGTTGTTTCTTGACCCTTGACAAAAGTTCTTCAAATCATAGAGCTTGTTGAGGGAAACTACACCCTTGGGGATGTGGTTTCCTTTCTTCCCCTCAGCTACAGTTTTCAGGGGCTGCTCGTGCTTACCTTCATCAATTGTTATGACCTTGAAAGCATCAAAATTGTTCACGGGGTGTAGTACCACTTTGAGTGCGACCACGTTGAGGCTGATGGTCCTTTGTAATCTCAACACGAGTGCTTTGTACTCCGCAAAATTGTTTGTGCACTCGAACTTCAAGTAGTTTGAAATCATGCATTTTTTGTTATTTTGAGTGACTAAGATATACCTAGTCCTTGACCCATCATGTGTCGTTGATTCCTCAAAATCCATGGCTCGTATCTTATCTGTACACAAACCATTTGGCATGCTAGTACTATTGCTACTTCTACTATTGGTACAATGCACTGTACATGTTTCATCACCATCAGTTGGGCAAGGAAGGAGTCCCAACTGTGTGTCAAGTGGGGTTGGATTTGGCCGTGCAAGATGACACCCCAATGTTGTTTCTAGGAGGAAGTTGCCAAACATGATTCTTGCAAAGGCCAACGGTTCATTCTCACCGTTAAGGGGGGTAACATTGTGCTTCATATACCTCTCGGACAATGCCCAGATTTGGTTGCATTTGCCCTTGTACGGAAGCCACATGTGGAACCAGTCTGTAGCAAAATATCCATCCAGCTTGTTGGACCAGTCTCTGTTGAGTAGTAGACCGTATGCTTCTAGTATGTCCACAACAATTATGTTGATGCATTGGTGGACTTGACTATCATGAGATAGTCAGATGATCACATCTTGCAGTTCACTAATGGCTGGTACCGATGTTCGATCAAGTTGGATGATTCATGCAAATGTCTCGCTCGATTGTGAATTGATCTTCTGTGTGATGGAGAGTGGCATGACGTTGGCGGCTGCACCAGAATCAACCAAGCAATTGTGAACATTGTAGTTAAAATTTTCAATGGATAACAAGAATGGAGGGCAACCTGAGTTTGCTTCTTACATTTGGAGCATGTTGAGCAAAGTAGAAAGTGATCCGGGAGGTGCACTTTCTCCCTTGCTAGCAGAGGTTACGTTGTCCATTGTTGTTTGTCCCAATACGCGCAACAAAATGTCATGCTGACTCTAGATCTTAGCTAACTTGAACAAACTGATGTTCGCCTGACTTTTCTTCATGTCATCCACAGTGTTGTAATCTAGAGGTGGTAAACTCATTGAGGTTTCTGGGGTAGAACAGATGTTCATGTTGTCCGACGGAGTGCTTTGCAGCTCACTGCTCATGGATGTACTCTTATCCATCTTGTCTTGCCGGACTTGTTTTGTGTTTTCTTCTTTGGGGAAGCTGGTGGGTTGGCCTTATTCATTAGCAATCTAATATTTTCTTATGCTTCCCCAAGTGTAAGGGGAGCCCCTTTACTCCTGAGATTGTATTGGTTATTTTTCTTTTGGGGTTGCTTCTCGGTGTTCGTTTTCGACACTTCTTGCGAGAACTGATACATGTTCACCACATGCCCAGAACTTTATGGTTCATCAGGTGCAACCTCTTCATCATCATCAGTGTCTTTCGACTACTCCTGCATACAATTTCCCGCATTGAGTGTATGAATACATACATATCTTACGACTCACTTCCAGGGCGAACAAGTGTTCTTAGGGTGATGTTCTTCATGGAATGAATAGAACTTGGGATCTACGCATTGTTCGATCTGGAACACAAATTTCAGCGCAGTTTTTGGAGTGAACCAGTTGCTGGCAGATGAGTTGCTTGCCTGCCTCTACCTGGGCATATGGCTTCTTACAGATGTGTCCGTTTTCTGTTGTTTGAGCTCAGACACTTCCGTAGTCAAGTTCTTGATGAGGCGAGTGAGGGTTTCAATACTAGTTGCTTCCTTGTCTCTACCCTTGCTCGCCATAGCTTGGGACTTCCTGCTCACATATTTGGAGTCCTTTTTTGGTTCATCATCCTTGATGACTCTAATTGCATGCAGGTCTTTTTCAACAACAATAGACTCTTCACAAATCTCCAAGAGTGTTGGTTTCCCATCTCGCTTGACGAATTGCGCAATGTTGGTCGGCATTGCGGATGTGTACTAATCAATAGTGATGGAGTCATGAGGTTTAGTGTCTTTTGTAAACTTATTCAATATGTGTGTAAACCTCTGATTGAAGTCTTTTACCTTTTCTTTTCCACCCATCTTCAGGCTTCCCAATTATTTGAGTAGCATGGCTAGGGTCTTGTCATTAGCAAATTTTTCAAGGAAAATGTGTTTGAATACACCCCAGTTCTGTATAGAGTTCGGTGGAAGGCTGTGATACCATGTGGCTACGCAATCGTCCAAGCTACATGGAAACAATCTACATGATATGTCGTCATACCATACCTCAAGGGTCTGCAGCTATAGGTAGAAGTTGTCCAAGTGATCTTCTACCTTGACTGTGCTCTTAGGGTTAAAATTGATGTTCATTCTCTCCACTCGCTTTGGCAGCTTGTGAAGAATAGCCGAGAGAGCGAATGGTCCCTGAGTCATCCATTCCAGATTTGGGTCAACCACCTCTTCTTCTTCTTCGTCCTCTTCCCCTCTTTCATAATCCGACGGTTCCGGCTTTGAGTTTGTTGGTTCGTCTCTGCCTCTGCCTCCTCCACTACCTTCCCCTCCGCCTCCTGTACCAGTGTCTAATCCCAAGATCACAAGAGTGTCTTGTTAGCCTTGTTAGAAGACTGGAGGTTCCTCTCTATCTTCAATAGCTTCTACCAGACCTTCGAGTTTGGAAAGGGCTGCTTCTTCCACTAATGATACAACAACTCCTATAGGAGTGGCTTTGGGATTTCTTGATGCGTATGGAAGATGTTGTATGCTTGGGATCAATCTGACTTCTTTCGCAAAGTCACAAGTGATGGGATGGACAGAGAGAAGGTGATGATACTGAATCTTGTGTTTAGTCCTAGGAGATGAGGAGTAGCCAACTACAGAGTCCCACGTAGTAGAGCAGGAGTGCAAGTTACTGCCTTGACTAGATGGTTGATGAATGAGTGTGAGAGGACGTTCAAACATACATAATTGGCTACCCTCTTTCTAGCGCCAGAAATGTTGATAGTGATGGACCCGCCAACATTCAGGGGATCACCCTGGTATGAAGTCCCAACTAGACCTCACACTGTTTGGTGTGGGAGTCCCATCTAGTATGATTGCCCGGTTTCCATTATCTTAAAGATTTTCCCTCAAATCTTGCTTGTCAGCACAGGAGAGTTGTCTGCTTTGTCTTCGAGAAGTGAGGTTCGCGTGCTTAGTGATTGTAAGTGCTACTTGTGTCAATGGTTTTTTCACGTAGAGGGAGAGGGTGAGAGTGAGTCCCAAGTCGGTTGGGAGTAAGTGCCAACTCTGCTAAGAACACACAACACAACAGGACGTGCACAACTTCCAGAGGAACAGTCCACACGAATGCGGTATTCACAACACACAGGGGAAGATAACATGTACAACACTCAGTGGATGAGTGCGCACGAGTGCAACGGTTGTCACAACATTTTTTATGTGAAAGGTCTGTCTAATGTCCAGGAAGGTAGCCACCACGGGGGCGAGACAGTGTTAACAACATATACAACACATTTTCATTAATAGATTATGTATTGCAACAAGTGAAAACGTGTTGGCTTATTAGCAAGCTTATGAATTAAGCGAAAATTCCAAGACACATCATTACACCATACATCACTGACCTCGTGAGTGGGGCATTAGAGCCACTACTTACTCCTCAAAGAAAATATTACAGACTCTCTTGGCTATGTTGTAGGAGCTTAGGTGAAAAGTACTTTGCATGTACAAATGAGGGGATATTTATAGACAAGGGTGAAACTGACTATTGTGGCTGTTCGAGTACCCTCATGACTGCTTGACTTCTAGGACTCTGCGACTTTACATGACTCTTTGTACAAGTGGGTCTCTTGGACTTCCACGTTACATTACATTGATAGACAACATGGCCCATAGTAGAGATGTGGACGACATGACTCGTGACATGACTTGACATGACAGTGATGGTATGCCCGTGCTATTGCTGGTGTGTATGTCGAGTTGTAGTGCTGCTGGGTGATGGATGTCCTCATGGTGTGTCAAAGATTTACCTCCACATGAAAAATTGTGTGGAGTCTTCAATGGTCGTTGGTTCGCTTGATGTTGCTTTTACACGTTGCTCCTTGCTTGTATGTCGGAAGGTTTAATAGGTTCGTCTGTTGGCGAAAGGTGCATGTTTGTTTGTTCATCCGTCCATGAGCACATCTTGCATGTTTGCAACTAAAAGGGCATCCTGAGTCCCTTTTGATTGTCTTTTCAATGCTTTTGATTTCTATTTTCCATACACAACCACATTGTTTCTATGTTATGAACAATTATATTTTTGTTAAAATAGTACAACAATGATATTTTTGCATATGGCATGGATTAAACAATATAAAGCTATTGTTTTTTTTGGGAGATATGCTTTCCGAGTGACATACCACGACTATAAAAAAGAAAAAGAAAAAAATTATAGTTAGAAACTCTTTATAACCGATTAATAAAACTAGTAACTTACCAAAAAAAATAAAAATTTACTTAAATCATACAAATTTTAGTGGTACATTGTTTCTCTACTATTTTAAGACAAACATATGTATAGAAGTTGATGTACTTCACAATTTTATTTTGTTAAATATTTTATATATCAAGAGATTTGATCTTTCTATGCTTGTAGATCAAAGTTAAGATGGATCTATGCTAGTTTAATTCCCCCCTTAAATAGGCTACATTCCACATGAATACCATGGGTTCTCAATGCCATGGATCAATACCATGGACCATTTTTTTTTTATAGGATTCTTTTTATTTCCTTTTTTTATTTTATGTTGATTGCGGTTAAAATGTTTACATTACATTACATTAATCTTCTTATTTAATTTAATTTAATTTTTATTTTTATATAATTGGAATTAGTTGAAATGTTAAATATATTACAATATCTTTAGCATACTTGACTAGAGAAATTAAATTAGTAAGTAATGTAAACAGTTTAACTCATTCAAATAAAAATAAAAAATAAAAATAAAAATGGCCCATAGTATTGACCCAGAACATTTACGTGGACTATAACCTATTTAAAAAGAAAAATTAAACTAACCTAAATTTAACTCAAGATCTACCAAACGTTAAGAGAAATTAAATATCTTGATATGCAAATTTTTTATTTTTTATATAAAATTTTTAATCACTCAAAAACTCAAAAATACTCGACTTGGAGCAACATTATTTTTTTAATTCATCCATATGTGGGGACGTGGGACTCGAAAGACGAATGGCAATGTGGCTCAATAATACTATTAAAGGTAGGCTAAAGGGCCCCTTACACCCCGCCATAATATTATATGTGGATCCAAATTAAAGGGAATGGGAAAGGTTTTAATTAAGAAAAGGTGAGAGCACATCACGCCATAATTCCCTCCCACGCACTTTGACATCACCCATTAATAATGGCACAAACACCGCAACCGTATTCTTGGACGTACGCTGTGTTCGGAAAAAGAAAAACGACGAGGGTCACACGAGGAGGGATGCTTTATAATATTTTTTAAAAGTAATTTATTATTATTATTGAAATTGAAATATAAATATAAATATATGAATTTGGATTTATAATTTAGTATTAAGTAATTTTTTTTAAGAAAATTTAGGTATTTTTTTTTTTTTTTCTTTTTAACATGATTTCAGATTTGCTTAATTATGGATTAGAAAAACCTAAAATATAGAAATTTAGTGTTTTTAATAATTTATATTATATTATTTAATAATTATTATATATTTCATCATGTTATAAATTGATAAAAACAATTAAAAAATTAATTTTATTATCAAATGTTTTTATAAAGGAATTTCTAAAGAGTATATAAAATAGCTCTCGTCTATTTATAAATGAAATGACTTTTTTATTTTTTTGGTTAATTTATTCAAAATCTATAAAGATTTTTAAAATTTTGATTTGAAGAGGTCGAGCGCCTCAAGGTATTTGAGGGTGTTGAATCCATTTATGCATTCAAAACTGTTTTTTTAACAACAAAAAAATCAAAATCTTGCTTGATATTGTATTTTCGAACTCTGGTAAAAAACTTTTTACTTTATAAATTAAACTACGCCTATAAAATATACATTCTCTTGTTAAAAACATTCCTATTAAAAACATGTCATTAATTCTGATCTCTAACACAAATGACACAATTCATTAGCAAAGCCACTTTTGACCAACCAAATTTAAAGAAAAAATCTTAATACATCATCAACCAAACCAAAACCCAAATTTTATAAAAAACTTCTGATTAACCAAAGAAGTTGTCTTTAGTGCGACTTTTTAGAGTTTAGGGTGCCGGAATTGGGCGGAAAAATCTATTGTGAAATCTTGATTTGTGTTATTATAACTAGTTTTTTTACTATACATAGATTCAACACCAAAAACCCATGAAATCTTAATTTGTGTTATTATAACTAGTGTTTTTTTTTCTAAATATATAAGTTAAACACCTTTAAAAACCCTTAAAACATTTTTACTGTACAAAAATTACCATCTAACTTATAATTTCAATAAATTTCTAACAAATTTGAGAAAAAATTCCAAAAAATCAAATTAAAATAACACATTAACCAAATACCATACCATTGATAAATCTAAAAGCTTTCTATACGAATTGATTGATTCCATCGAGTCTCAATATCAATACTATCATTTTCCACATATTTGATGTTACGCACACAACTCACTTATTTCTTGTCGTGATGTGAAAGAAATATTAAAATTTGAGGCAAAGTAATAGTCGTTGAAATTCCCTTCTTAAAGAAACCCTTCGTGTACGTTCTGCATTTAAAGTCTGCCATTGTACGATGGGTCCCATCAAATGATTTGCGTTGGATAATGGCAGATTTGTTAATCAGCGTGATGCGTCTTTTACACCAAATTTTTAACCTCTCACGGTGTGGAAAAACCACCAAATCTGCCATTCCTCTTCATGTTATTATTGGCAATGGTCTTAAGAGGTGCAAAGAGAAGCGGTTAAATTTGAAAAATCATATATAGATTTTTCTAATATTAATAAGAATTAATAAATTGTCTGCATTTAGGGGTCAATGTATTTTATATTTGTAATGTCCTTACTATTGTTTTTTAAAAGATAGTTGTGTAGATTGCAGACCAAAAGACATGTATAAATGACTTTTTGGAGCAAGATTTAGGTTTATATATACATATGCAACAAATTTTGACAATGTTTGAACCAATCTATAAGTAGATTTGGCATGAATGATGTTGGTTTATTTTTTATTTGATTCAAAACAATAGGTGGGTTGACTTGAGATAGCCCTGGTCAGAGCTAACCTTTGTGTTATGCAGATTTGAACTTGAACCAACTCAATTTGTTTTAAATAGGAATGTGTAAGCCAACATTTAACTGTTCATTTGAAGAAGCTCTGCATTTTGAATTTGGAGATTATTATGTATCATCATAGGGTCGGATTTGGAGGCCTATTCCTTGTTTGGTGTTTCTTATGGGTGGCATTAGTTGGCTTTGGAAGGTAGCAGGGTCGACCTTGGAAGATGAAAAGTCATGCATCAGATCTCATGTTTGTTTTGTTGGGATTTGATGAGAGGATTTTTTTGGAGGTTATTTTAATAGTTATGTATGCAAAATATGGCAAATGTCGGAGTTGTGAACTCAAACATAAATTTTATGACATTGCATTTTAACTAGGTTGGGATTCTTCATCATGCGATGAAGTGTGAGGCATCTAGATATCACTATGTTTTGGCTGTTGATGCTGACATTCAACATGGTGATGGAGTGAAGGAGGCATTCTTCACAAAGAATAGGGTTGCGAAAATATTATTTCACAAATACTATTTCCCTAGGGTAGGTGACATTCAACACATCAAATGCGAGAATTGGATGACATTATAATTATATGAACACAGTGTAAATGAATGCTTTTCTTAATTGGAAGCCCAACTTGCATACAGGTTATACAGAAGATCTACAATTTCTTTGCCCCAGATTTTTGTTGAATTATTACAAACATCACTCCCAACATAACACAATAACTCAAGGATCATAGTTCGACATTCCATTATGCTTTGGATCACAATCACAAATTTTGAATTCAATTTAACTTTTGAATAATATGTTTTGTTATGGATTTCCAAAATTCAAAACTTTGGCCTAGTTACTATTGATAGTTACACGAAAGCCCATAAAAATCAATATATGTTGATCTTGTTGCAAAATAAGGTCAAGGCCAATAGCTCAAGAGGTAAATAATAAAATATAATGAATAGCAACAATAAGAGTAAAATATGTATCGCGAGATTAAACAGCTAGACAAATTTGCCTAAAATATATTATATTGTTCTATGAGTTACCCATTTATACAAGCAAAACACGACATGGAAAATAGAATACAACAACCGCAACAATTGGATGTTGCACTACCCCATAGTGTGAGACATAAAGAACACTAAATTACATGTATGACTCTCTTCCTTGTCGTCATCAAAATCTCTCTTCATTTGCAGTTGCATCCTAATATTGTTGATACTCAGAGACCAATGCCATCCTTGTAGTGTACCCAAGCTAGTAGTGTAAAACAATAATACCTAATAATTACTTATTGAACTAATGTAATAAAACACTATATCATATAGTACTAACTATGAATCTAGTCCATTGGATTGGTTTGTGGTTTAACGTAAAGTTGGAGTTCTTGCCCCAAGTGATGACCCATGTTAAAGAGGATGACCAGATATTTTTGAGGTGTGGGTTGTGTTAATGCAACACCACTAGCTCTATGGTAACACAGAGAGTTTGTTATTAGTGGTCGTTGATGTTAATGAGATCTATGTGGATGAAGCTAGGTATAACTCTTCAGTTACTACAAAATATATACTACTCACTTGTAGCGTCATAGCCAAGGTTTTTCTGGTCATAAAACTCCTATCGTATAGAGTTTGGCACCTTCTTCAATCATGAGGAGTTTATGTGACTTAAAAAATAATTTAGTATACATTTTGAAGATTGGTCCACAACACTTACCATTAAAAAAGTGATCCAAAAATTTTAGTTGATAAAAATGATGATATTATTAAGTTAAGCTACTTTATAAAATATAAAATACATAAATATATATTTTTAATATTTGCTAATATATCCTACTAATATAAATAATGGTTCATAAAAAATTCTTGTA
>APFE030373246.1:86188-129982 GCA_000404065.3 Pinus taeda
TAAATTTTAAATTTTAAAGCTATTAGATTTATATTTAGGGGACAACTTAATTAGTGACTGAAATGATATGAAATTGTGAAAACAAAGAGATCTAAGATTCAAGATTCAATTCCCTTATTGTAACCCAATCTATGGAGAAAAAACATATTGTACGAATAGCGCTAGTGAAAAACATATTATACTAATAATAGTAACAATAGATATCAACTAAATTATAGATTTCACTCATTACAAAAATAAAATAAAAATAAATTATTAAATTTACATTTAATTTTGTTATCTCAGGAAATAATTGGTAAAACTTTCAATAAATAAAACATATGTAAATGCAACTATTAATTCTTTTTATTATTTTTTTATAACAATGTACATATTAAATGTATATGAATATGGAAATTCAAATATTAATTTAGTGCTCGTATTTGGAAAAAACATTTTTAATTTAAACATATCCAAATACATTTTTAATTTAAACATAATATTTTTAAGAAATACAAGCTAAAAATTATGCAACAAGTCTCTTAAAACAGGATAAATGACGAATAAAATCCAAAGAAGATTAATTAATTTTTTAGATTTTTACTAAAATTAAAGGCACCTAAACTGCTCATCATTACCATCAAATGTCAAACATCAAATTTAGTCTCCTCTACCTTCAAACAAACTAAAATGTAAAACCTATAATCCCTACTATATCACTTTACCAAATGTCTAAAAATTCTGAAGTGAAAGAGTAAACATATAATCCCTAATCCCTACTATATCATCTTGGTGAGCGATTTTACCTTTAAAGGACTAGATCTCCTCCATAAGAGAGATGGAGATCACCAGTTGCTAGTGAATTTTCAGTTGATATCCAAAAGCACCAGTTGTAAAGCTTCAATTTTTTGGGAGCACCTTATGTTGAAGAATGTAACTTGGTTCGATCTTCATATTTATATTTGAGTCAAAGAATAAAAAATAAAATTTTACAATGACTTATTAAAGCATGGGCTTCATGCCTGGGTCATCTTTCATAGGTCAAAGTCCCCATTGAGGACTTCGAGGTTTTATATTGAGTCATTAGAGTCACTGTCCATTCAATGAGACCCTTCTTGGGCTTTTGAATCATGTAAAAAGAATTATTATTGAGTCAAATATATAATTTGTCACCTCCCCACCAAGTCGGCCCTACCCTAATGAAGTCGGCCTACAAGAGGACAATTCGACCCACAAAAGAGGCTATATATACAAGTATAGTTTGATCTATTTGGACATCAACTCAATAAGTTCGATACACAAGAAGGAAGTGCAAAAAAATGCAAAGTTCAAAGAGAAGAAGGAAGGATTGTAGAAGAAGAACAAGTTGGAGTTTCTGGGCTATCTCTCTCTCTCTTTTATGCGAAGTTACTGGGCTATTTTATGGGTCGAAGTTCTACTGCTGGGAAGGTCAAAATTTGGATTTGTTGGGTCGAATTTTTGGATTTGGGAAGAAGGAAGGATTGTCAAAGAAGAACAAGTTGAAGTTTCTGGGATATCTCTCTCTCTCTTTTATAAAAAGTTACTGGGCTATTTTCTGGGTTGAAGTTCTACTATTGGGAAGCTCAAAATTCTGGATTTGTTGGGCCGAAGTTCTATTGCTGCAAGGTCGAAGGTCTATATCAAAGTTGCTGGAAGGAAAGAATGATTTGGTGGTTGGAGGAAGTTTGTGTCTAGGTCGAAGGGTCTTGGATGATCTCGTCTTAACCACTGAAGGAAGAAGTTTGACTGGGTTTTCCCATAGATAGGGTTTTTCCCCAGCTGATTGCGTACATCTTGTTTCTCTTCTTCTTGTGATCTTCATACACACATAATTTGGTAATTTCATGATGAAAGATAATGTAATAAAGAAGTAAAAGAAACCAACATAATTCACAAGTAATCATAAAAAAAAATCTAACCCTAATAATACTAACACTGAATTCTCAACATGGTGTCAAAGATAAGGTCAGGAAAGATTGGAGATCACTCTGTTGGCTTGAAAGAAAGGGCTACTCCCTCTATGATAAGATACTTGAAAATGGGATTCAATATTGCAGGAAGATGGATCAAAAGAATCATCTACAACTTATTCAATAAGGTCAAAAGAAAAGGGTTTTTGGCTGCACTCACAAGTTCACTCAATGATGACAATGCATGGATTATTGATAGTGGAGCGTCAAAACACATGACAAGAGAAAACAACTTCACACTCTATCAAAGGAACAATCTTCTCATGCAATGGAATTGGGAGACAACAAAAGCTATGCTGTTAAAGGCCCGAGATCAACTTCTTTGAAGCTGGAAAATGGAGCAAAGCTACATCTCAACTATATACTCTATGTTCCAGGTTTGAAAAAGAATTTACTTTCAATTTCTTACTTAGAAGATAAAGGTGTTAGAATTTCTTTTGTAGATGGAAAAGTCTTGGCTTGGGGAAAACATTCAATTATCGATAAAGCTAGGGTTATTGGAACATGTGAAGGAAGTCTATAGAGAGTCATAACACCATCTCCTCAAGCCCTAGTTCACATGGAAATCAATCCCATTGAACTATGGCATAGAAGATATGGACATTTACATTATAAGGTTGTTCCCTCTCTCAATCAATTGACAAATGGCATTCCCAATATCAAAGAAGATTGTGCAAGAATACGCAAGGATGTGCCTTGGGGGAAAAAATACAAGGAAGCCATTTACAAGCAGTAAAACAAGGTCTAAAGAAATATTGGACCTCATTCATTCAAATGTGTGTGGGCCTATGTCTGAAAAATCACTTGGAGGTCATCTTTATTATGTAACCTTTGTTGATGATCACTCTAGAAAGACATGGCTCTATATACTCAAATCAAAGGACAAAGTATTTGAAAAGTTCACGGAAATTAGGTCTAAAGTAGAGACCTTAACTGAAAGAAGAACAAATACTTTGAGATCCAAAAATGGTGGAGAATACACTTCAAAAGAAATAATTGCATACTGCAAAGAAGTAAGAATTAAGAGGGAGCTTATTGTTCCCTACTATCTCGAACATAATGGAGTTACAGAAATGAAAAATAGAACACTTGAAGAATGTATATGAACAATGATTTTTGATTAAGACATACCAAAATTTCTATGGGGAGAAGCAGCAATAACCGCTGCATATATGAAAATAGAAGTCCTCATAAAATCCTCGATAATATGACACTTGAAGAAGCATTCACAGGGAGGAAGCCATGTGTGGATCATCTCTGAATCATTGGATGTCCCTCTTATATCCATGTTCCAAAGGAAAAATGAAAGAATCTAGATTCTACAAGCATTAAAGGGATTTTCGTTGGCTATAGTCTTTCCTCAGAGGCATATATAATCTACATCACGGAAGGAAGACATATTGAAGTAAGCAAGGATGTTATATTTGATGAAAATCATGCCTACAAAATATCCAAGGATATTACTATTGATTCTAATGACGAAGACATACCACTATTCAAAGAAGAAGAAAACCACGACAATCCTACTACAAAACAAGAAGAAGAAGAAGAAGAAGGACCAAGTGAGCTTATTCAACCTGTGATCATACCCAACACAAGGAAGAGGTCAAATTGGTTAAAAGCTACTCTTGAAGATGTCGAAGGACATGGGGTTGAGAAAGGAACTTTTAGAGAAAGCAAAAGACTAAAAAGATATTCTGGATACGCTACATATATGATTAAACTAACAGAGGATGAACCAACTACATTTGAGGAAGATGCTCATCAAGAAATATGGAAAAGGCTATGCAGGAAAAATATCAATTCATCATGATGAATGAGATTTGGGAAATTGTTCCTAGACCAAGTGACAAATCAGTTATCACTTCTATTAAATGGTTCTACAAATCAAACACACTTTTGATGGAAGCATAGACAAGTACAAAGATAGATTCATTGAAAGGGGTTTCTCTCAAAAGGAAACCATATACTATGAAGAAACCTTTGCACCTACCACAAGATATACTACTATAGGATCTTTGGTTTCTTTGGCTACAACAATGGGATGGAATATCCATCAAATGGATGTAAAAAGAACATTTCTGAATGGAACCATCGATGAAGAAGTATACATTGAACAACCCGAAGTATTTGAAATAAATGGCAAAGACACTCATGTTTGTAGACTCAAGAAGGTCCTCTATGGCTTGAAGCAAGCTCTTAGGGCATGGTATGCAAGAATGGATGCATACATCCTAGAATTGTGTTGCACAAAAAATTGTCACCTTGACATTCTGCAATCTGTGTGAAACCATTACCACTCATACTTTCCTCCTTTGCAAGTCTTAAGCCTCAGTTCCTCATGTCAAGCGTTGAAAATAAGATAAAGCCCTCAAAAGTCTCTAAAACTCTGGTGCCACACTTTCTCTTGGCATTACCTACGGTCTCGCACCTAATGGTCATGTCCCCTGTGCACTTAACCGCTTTGTCTCTGTGTTATGGGTGTGGACCCCTGTAAAAGTAAAAAAAGTGCAAGTATATTCTTAAAAACTCACTTTGAGTCATTTCTAGAAGCTTCTGGAAGGAATCTTGAGGTGGAAAGTTCACTCCCGTAAGGTTCATGCATCCCATGCCTTAAGGAGCTAACCCCTTGATGTGAGGAGCTTATCCCTTTGAAGGAGGACTCTATCCCTTCATAGGTGGACCTGTAACCTCCTTCCTCTGCACTATAAAATGAAGCATTGGGCTGGTTACTTGGGAGGTTAAAAAGCTGAATGTTTTTTGAGGTGAAATGATGCTGGAACTTAGTCTTCCTAATTGAGCTTTTGTGAGGGGAGATTACATACCTCTTTGATCTCATTTGGAAGAATGTGAGGCTTGTCAAAGAAAAGGGGATTCCTGTTTCAGACCCTGGGAAGAGCTTGTACAACATCAAGGCACCAAAGGTTGTAAAGTTATTCTATTTCAAAGCTAATACAAATAAGTTTATTTTTCTCAATAAGCTGTGTTTTACGGTTTATTTTATGGATTCCTTGATCACCATAATGAACATGATTTATGATATTATCTATGCAGGTGTTATTTGATGTGTTCTTGTTTGTGATTGTAGGTTCTCAAAAGGAAACTCTTTCGGATAGTTGAAGGATGGCTGCTACAAACTAGCGTTGGACTTAAGGTAAGGTCTTAACACCTCTATAGCTTTTATTAATGAATCGTAATATGTTTAGAGAAAGGTAGATTTACTTGTTCTGCTTGTTGCTAGATTTCTTTTGATACTAGGGAGATCGGCCTTGTCCGCAAGATCGATTTATCTGACCAACAAATTGGCGACTCCGCTGGGGAACTGGATTTGGTTTTTTGGTTTTTCTTTGTCTTTAACTTGAGAAACTTATTTTTGTTTCTGGTTTTTGCTTGATGTGTGTGGGATTGGTTAAATTTTAGGATATGGATTATTTTTTGTTTTTTTGAAATTTTCAGGGGATCGCACTTCTTTTTATAGACAGTGCAAGTATCTCCACACTGTTCCTTTAATGCACAGAGTGGTACCGCATCTGGTTCTTCTGGAATCCTGCGGACCCTGTGAAATTTTTGAAAAACCTAAAATGTTTTCTTCCAATTAAGTTTAGGTTTCATTTACGACTTTTAGTGTCTACCTAGATCTGCATGTGTTTTTTCAAAAATCTCTTGTGAGTAAGTTCTATTGGTATTTTTGTTTTAGATGATTTTCTAGAAGTTTTGCATGCCTAGATTGGTTTTCACTCGGTCCCTGTAGTGACTCAAAGATTAGAAGCCTAAGAGACCTTAAATCACCTTGGTGTTTTTTTTCCTTCTTGATGAGTTTGACTCGTTTGTGACACCCGTCCTTGGTGAGAAATAGGTTTCGTTTTCTTTTTGCAAATCTTTGGATGAACTTGGTCATAAGTTTTGAATTTCATTTTTATAAAAGAAAACATAGTTGGATGTTTTTTGATTGATTTGTTATTCTGAACGAATTAATCATTAGTTTACTGAATAACTAAAGTAGAACGTCCTAAAAAAGATTTGAAGCTTTTATTTGGATTAGGTTTTTTAAAAAGTTTTTAGATCTCAAGATTAGTTTTTGTAGTTTTGAGTGTTTTCTGGAAATTGTAGAATCTCTTTTGAAAGAATCGTTTTTTACAGTTTTTGAGTGTTGAAAAAGAAAAGGGATTTTTTGTGAGCATAATTCGTAGTCTCGTTTTGAGTTCTTATTGAAAAACACAAAAAGATTTTCTTTTCATTTACACGTTGAAAGAAAGATTTGTTTCTCAAAGAATTGCATTCTCAAACTCTTTCTTTTAGCTAGAAATTCATTGAAGGAACAAAAAATAGTTTATTAGTCTTAGGTGCATTTTTTTAGTGTTTTTGGAGTCGAATCTTCACACCATCAAAGTTTCATTTCCATACCTATTGACTTAAGAAACAACTCATAAATGTAACGCTTAATTAAAATTGACCTAGCAATCATTTTTATTTCTGGGGCTCTTATCACCAATATAGCTTAGGCTAGTATCTTGGAGTAGGGAGTAATTAACTCTTCAAGATAGTTAAAACAAACAAGTAGCTATATCTTGCAGTAGGAAATAAATCCAATTGTAATTGATATAATATGGGAAGCTCCTCTTAAAGGATTCAGTCACGAGATCATGTCCAAACCTTTGAGACGATCAAGTTTGTCTCATTGGGAAAGATAGAAGATTTGCGCGTATTATAAACGGTAAACCTCGGATTAACCATTGTCGAGGAGCCTGGGGTCACTTGTTGGTAAACCTCGGATTAATCATGTCGAGGAACCTTCAAGGGGATTGAGCTTTGTTACTCTGCCGTAGATCGGATCGTAGACTATTCCCCCAGTTGTATTTGTTGCTGTTGGTAACCTTAGTTTCCATAAACTTAAGATTATTTCCTATGGTGACGGTGAAGGAAGGGTCTCACTGTACCTGGAACAGACGTCGACTAGACTCACTTGGACTCTCTGGGGGGTTCTCTTCACTTGAGAGGGTTTTGTGAAGAAACCCCTAAAAAGTTGATTTGATTAATAAAAAACATTGGATGAGTCTGTTTCTTTAACCGTGAGTCAAGCCAATTATCCCAGCCAGCCTATGACTGGACGTCGAGTGATCGACCGAGATGACTAATACCGATTTTGGCATGAATCTAATATTGCGGAAAATGAAATCCTTTGGGGTTCGGAAAAGGCACTAGCACGAGCAGAAATGGTTGGGGAGTCTACTGTTTGGGTAATTGTTCCAATCGCCCTTTTTGTATTAAATTCTACAACATTGGATTTCATCACCAACTAGTGTTTTTAGTACGAGAAGTTACTATTTGTGTGTGGTTTGAACTCTTAGATTTTTTAGGCGTGTGATTCAATTGTTTGTTTTTTTAGAGACTTTAGGTGGTTTTATTGAAATTTTCTTTGTTTGCGTGTGATTATTTTCATCCTACACCCAAAGATTATTATCCTTGATCAATCATGTCAAGACAGTCATCCATGTTTTCCCAATCACCAGAGATATTTTTATATGACGGTCCTATTGTTCCTTTGGGGTACCAGTTACTTTCTGGTATTTTTTCAGGAGCAACTCCTCGACCGACTGAACATCAGTTATCACCTGGTAATAATGGAACTAAAACGTTGAACGCAGAGTAGATCTTTATGATGTCTGGTAGTATTCCAAACCCTCAACCTCAAGGTAATCAGTTACAGCCTGAGGGGCAAGGTAGTCAGTTACCACTTGGGGGGCAAGGTAGTCAGTTACCACCTGGGGGGCAACCTCAAGGTAGTCAATTACCACCTGGGGGGCAACCCCAAGGTAGTCAGTTTCCGCTTGGAGGGCTACCTCAAGGTTTTCAACCTTCAGGATAGTACATACCCCAAGTTCAACCCCATATTCCTCAGGATGCTTGTCGACCCCAGACTTAGTACATGCCTCAGGGTTATCAACCTCAAGGTCAATACCCAACTCAAGGTTTCCAACCACCTTCTGGTCAGTCATTTTTACAAGGATCTGGAAATGTACGTCCTAATTATCAGCCCTACATTCAACTAGGTTATGGTCATCCATACGTACAACCTTTTATGGGTCCTGGAATGAATATGGTGTGGGATCCGTCTCAAACTCAACAGACTTTGCAACCTAATGTGCAATTATCTAATCAAATTGGACAACCTTTGGTTTCTAGTCCAACCCAACAACCTATCCAACCTATGGTTCAAACCTCTACACTTGGTTTAGTTCAGCAGCCTGGGCCTAGCTCAACTTAGACTCCACCTCAAACTGCTGCTGCAGCTGCTACATTTTTTGTTCAACATACCACACCTGTTTCTGGAGTATTTGTAGCTCCGATTTCTATTATCCCTACATCAATGAAAACTCCTCAAGTCTCTGTACCCCAGTTAGGACTTATAGTTCAGACTTCGGTCCAGATGCTTGTAGAACAAGCTGGTCCAAGTACAATTGCCACGAGTCAACCGTACCAAGGACAATATCAATCTGGTCCTACTGTACAAAATCCAGTTTATCAGTATCAACCGTACCCTAGCTATACTTATCAACAACCTCAACAACCCCAATTTGGTCCAATAAATCCTGGTTTCCCAGGAGGTTATAACATTCCTAATGCAAATCCAATTCCAGGTTATTCTGGATATCCTCCTCCTGGAGCTAGTCTCATTACACAAGATTTTTGTGAACCTAACCGTCAGTTACCATTTATTGCAACTTTTGATTTACATGATTTGTCACGCCTTACGAACGATCCGATTACTATCTTCCATATTGGCCGCCAATGCCTAATAAGTTGCCTAGTGATATCCTGAAATTCGAGGGTAAGTCAGTAGAGGATCCGTCAAATCATGTTATGAGTTATCACCTATGGTGTGCATCTAATTCTATCATTGATGATTCAATTCGCTTACGTCTTTTTCAACGAACTCTGATTGGTCTTGTTGCCAAATGGTACATTGAGTTACCACAAGGCTCTTTTTATAATTTTAGTTAGTTAGCCATTTCTTTCTTAACTCATTTTCAGTTTCCTTTCAGATACGACAATGGCACGGAATTATTAACTTCATTAAAACAATCCACGTCCACATATATTTCTGATCATATTCATGAATGACGACATAGAAGGCGTTTAGTGAAAGTTTTTATTCCGGATCAAATTTTAGCACAATGGTTTGTTAAATCATTGTTACCTAAAATCACTGAAGATGTAGCTAAGGCAGGAGTTGTTACTGAAGAACAAGTAATTGCTCAAGCTCAGTACCTTGACCTCGTTTATACACAGTCAGGTGCTTTACATGAAAAAATCCTCGACCTTCCGAAACATAATAAAAAAACTACACCTACTTCAGGGTCTCATGTCGCTGATGGTATGATTGGTTCAGTTAGTACTAAGAGTAAGAAGAAATCTTCAAAGAATTCTTCTCCTACCATAACTTTACCTGATTCCCTGAAAGAAGATTTTTTCGCTGATTTTTTTGCTGATGTCCATGTTGTAGATTCATCTACGACCAAATCTCGTAGTAAAGAGAAGGGGAAGAACAAAAACAATCAAAATTCAAAAGATAAAACAAATAAAAATGAATCTATTGACGAAAAATGAAAACCTCGCTATCCTTGTTCCATTTGCGCCAGGATCATTTTACCAAAGAATGCCCATATCAAGCAGAGTTTTCAAAATTGGTTAAAGGTTCTCAAACGCCTGCTGTCTTGAAGGATCCTTCTCCTACTCAAGATAGTAAGGTGATTTCTTCTTCCTCGGATACCTCAGAAGAACCCATTATGATGATGGCTCATGTCAAGATTGCGACGCGATCGCAAGATTATGGTAGTAAAAATCCTGTTGATGGTAAAGAAGTAGAATCTTCTAATTCAAAGCCATCAACTTCAACTCCTCCTATTTCTGATTCACTACAAATCGAGAAACCCAACCCAGACTTAGTAATCAAACTACCTGCTAAAGGTATATTTCGGAAATTAGCTTTCAATCCACATGCGAGAGCTGCTCAGAATTATAACATTGTTGAAGACTTAGCTATTTCCCCTTCAGCAATGTCGGCTTTGGAGGTGCTGCAATCATGCCTATCACAACGTAAATTACTATTGTCTACTATAGGAGTTGTCAATATTCAGGATTCGAACCTAATAATATTTGATTTAGAGAATAGTACACCCTGCCTTCCTCATCAAATGGCTTTCCAGATTCCAGTGTTAGTAAAAAACAAACCTTGCTTTTGGACTGTGATTGATGAGGGAGCTTCTACGTGTATTATGATGATCCAGTGTTGGAGATCGCTTGGTTCTCCCACACTCAATCATTCTCCGAAAATTCTAAAGGGTTCTTATGGCCAAGGGTTCCATCCTTTTGGTATTTTGGAAGATTTACCTATAGGGGTAGAATGCAAAACTGTTAATCTAGATGTGGAAGTGGTTGATGCCCCTCTAGATTACAACCTTCTCCTAGGTCGCAATTGGTCTTATGCTATGACTACTATTGTTTCATCGGTCTTTCGGCTTGTTAAGTTTCCTCATAACGGAAAGATCGTTGCAATAGACCAGCTGAGTTATTTCTCATCTGACTCGGCCTCTACTGATAGTGTTTAACATGTCAGTAAAACGACTATCCCTTACCAAGATGTTGGGGTAGGTTTGATTAAAGATTTTGGTTTACTATGAACGTTTTCCTTCCCTCCTCCTAATGTATCGCGTTCTATTGCAACTATTCATATGATTTCATCAAATACTGTTACTTTTGAGGATCCTCAAATCGTACCTTCCGATTCTGAGGTGGATTCATTTGATGGCGCGATGCCTTTGAATCCCTTTGAAATTGCATATCAGGATGTACAGTTGTTTTCTGATTCCTGACCATTTGCGAGGATAGTTTCTTCCTGCCTCAACCTCCTTAAAAATGAAACCGGATGTTGCGAGGATAGTTTGTTCGTGTATCAACCTCGTTAAAAAATGAAACTGGATGTCTCGAGGATAGTTTTTTCCTGTGTCAACCTCATTAAAAAATGAAACTAGGAGGTGAGGATAGTTTTTTCCTGTATCAACCTCGTTAAAAAATGAAACCGGATGTTGTGAACATAGTTCCTTGTCTTGTGTCAAGCTCGTTAAAACATGAAACAAGGAGTCATGAGCATAGTTCCTTGTCTTCTGTCAAGATCATTAAAAAATGTATCAAGGATTTTAGAGCATAGTTCATTGTCTTGTGTCAAGCTCGTTAAAAAATGAATCAAGGTTTTTAGAGCATAGTTCCTTATTTTGTGTCAAGCGCGTTTAAAAAATGAAACAAGGGTTTTGAGGATAGTTCTTGTCTTGTGTCAACCTCATTAAAAAATGAAACAACTCCCTTTCCAAATCGAGTCGTCGAGTCTTTCCAAGATATCGAAAGTGAACCTTCATTTCATCCACCTGGTTGAATGCAATGAAGCTTGGGGGGCATGTACCTCGATTTGCATCATTATGTTGGGGGCATGTGAACTTATAACAAGAATAGTTTTTCATTTCAAGCTTGTGTAAACATGAAACTGAATCCAAGCAGAGTTCTATATGGTTCAAGCTTGTGTAAAAATGAACCCATACCCGATTTACATCTCGTGATTTCCTTTTTATCCGTTAAATTCTGCTAGATGAGCCTTGGTTGTTTTCATTCCATCACCACCATCTATGTGGCTGATCATACACTTCCACTTGATTGTTTACCCTTCCTGAGGGACCGTAGCGATGAGTGGTCTTATTAGCCAGCCTCTTAACCATGACATGTTTTGAGCAGTTCCACCATTGCCGGAACCAGTTGCTACCCTTTATACCACTCATTCCTCTAGGATGAGTCTTCTTTAAGCTCTTTTCTGACTCGTAAAATATGAAAAGATTGCCGAATTTTTTTCCTTTTTAACTTGTTAAGCAGAATTAAAAAGACGGTTCACTTACAACTCTTTTATGACCGTATAAACATGAAAAGATCGTCGGACTTTTGTCATTTCAAGTTCGATATTGGTTACAAAACGACTTGTCTTCGATCGCTTTTTTACTTTTTCGGATCGGGGCCACTAATTATGAAAAGTACTCCTTGATCGTAATGGTCAAGCGGTTCTCTGAAGTATTATTTTATACTTTTTCGTGCTTGGGGGACACAAATTTACGAAAAAGGACACCCATGGAGTTTTCTTAAGTTTTCCTTTTGACTCCCTAAAAATGAAAAACACCGATTTTTTCCTATAGTGGACTCATTAAAATTTAACAGTAAAGGACCTGTTCAATTTTAAACAGGAACAAACCACTCCTTCTTAGGGTTCGAATTTTAAACTAAGTTGGACTCATCCAAGGGATGAGCTTATAACCAAGCAAATGTTATCCTCCTCAAGCTTGTCAAAAATAAAGAGGTACTTGGCAGAAATGGGGGGGGGGTGGTGGGGGGAAGAGAGAAAAATGAACCTGTTTGTTACACTTTGTGTTTTAGAAAAGTAGTTAACCACTCTTGAACATGACACTTTTTGTTCACCTGGGTTGGGAAATCCTTTGCCTAACAGTTAATCAAACCATAAGCCGATTTCTGGGTATTAGCTTTGGGTCAATTGTCACCAAACCATCTGCAGTGTCGTTATGTGTTCAAGAGGTCAGTTCAAATAAAACATTCATTTGCAAAATATCTTTCATCCATTTTGACCATCCCTGAGTTAGTCCTTGCCAAATATATTTCTTCAAAACTTGATCTATGATTTCGTGTTGTGGGCTTGTCTACGACAGACCGCTTTCTATCGACTTCAGCTCATTATCTAGAAAGATGATCTAGAAATCGTCAGTACCTTGGAATCTGCATGCCCTAATGGCAGGTTTCTCGCCTTCGACAATAGGTTGCATCATTGACCTTCGATCAAAGGATTCTATGAAATGTTCGACATCATCTCATTTATTCACATTTCATGGATTGTACTGAGTACTTTGAGAGGCATTGACATTACTAGTGGTTTCTCTCACACTTGTTAACAGTTCACATCATTGACTGGTAATCAAGTGGTTTCTACCATGTTCGACTTCGACACATTCATTCACATGGATAGAATTGTACTAGTTCGGGAAGTAGAAATCAAGACCTTGGATCTAGTTTCCACCATCCAGGCTGCGAGGAATTTTGTTATTCATTATACAATGGACTATTCATAAACATATGGCTATGCCCATACTGTGTCTACATATGTCTACACTCTTGATGTATTACAAATCATTCCTGTATCAAAACAATTTAGTCAGTTTTAATCTGAGTATGGGAATGCCTACCTCAGCGATGATATGTTCACATATATATATTTTGCATTGAATTTTTTTACAGGTTCCGATTGGGGTATCCACAGGATGATCCTTGAAATTATAAAGTACTTCACTGTTCATAGATGACAAAATATATCTTCATCTTTTACAGACTTCACACTTTAGGGGGAAATCTGTTGCACAAAAAATTGTCACCTTGACATTCTGCAATCTGTGTGAGTCCATTACCACTCATACTTTCCTTCTTTGCAAGTCTTAAGCCTCAGTTCCTCATGTCAAGCCTTGAAAATAAGAGAAAGCCCTCAAAAGTCTCTAAAACTCTAATTCTGCACTTTCTCTTGGCATTACCTGCGGTCCCGCACCTAATGGTCATGTCCCCTGCACACTTGACCGCTCTGTCTCTGTGTTATGGGTGCGGATCCCTGTAAAAGTAAAAAAGGCACAAGTATATTCTTAAAAACTCACTTTGAGTCATTTCTAGAAGCTTTTGGAAGGAACCTTGAGGTGGCAAGTTCACTCCCTTAAGGTTCATGCATCCCATGCCTTAAGGAGCTAACCCCTTGATGTGAGGAGCTTATCCCTTTGAAGGAGGACTCTATCCCTTCACAGGTGGACCTGTAACCTCCTTCCTCTGCACTATAAAATGAAGCATTGGGCTGGTTACTTGGGAGGTTAAAAAGCTGAATATTTTTTGAGGTGAAATGCTGCTGGAACTTAGTCTTCCTAATTGAGATTTTGTGAGGCGAGATTACATACCTCTTTGATCTCATTTGGAAGAGTGTGAGGCTTGTCAAAGTAAAGGAGATTCCTATTTCGGACCCTGGGAAGAGCTTGTACAACATTAAGGTACCAAAGGTTGTAAGGTTCTTCTATATCAAAGCTAATACAAATAAGTTTATTTTTCTTAATAAGCTGTGTTTAATGGTTTATTTTATTGATTCCTTGATCACCATAATGAACCTGATTTATGATATTAGCTATGCAGGTGTTATTTAATGTGTGCTTGTTTGTGATTGCAGGTTCTAAAAAGGAAGCTCTTTCAGACAGTTGAAGGATGGTTGCTACAAACTAGCGTTGGACTTAAGGTAGGGTCTTAACACCTCTATAGTTTTTATTAATAAATTGTAATATGTTTAGAGAAAGGTAGATTTGCTTGTTCTGCTTGTTGCTAGATATCTTTTGATACTAGGGAGATCGGCCTTGTTTGCAAGATCGATTTATCTGGCCAACAAATTGGGTTTGGAAAAAGTATTGTTGATCCAAATTAATCTCTATATTAAAGTTGTGGATAATGAGCCAGTCATTATTATACTATATGTGGATGATATATTTATTACAGGTGTAGAGCGAAGTATATAAGAATGCAGGAAGATGACAACAACCGAGTTTGAGATGAAGGATCTGGGACTGATGCATTATTACCTATGTATGGAAGTATGATAAAAACCTGGGGAGATATATCTGGGGCAAGGAAAGAATATAATCAATTTGTTGTAGAAATTTAGTATGATGGATTCCAAGCCCATGACAACTCCCATGATTAGTAATCTCAAGAAGTTGAGAAGCTTTGACTTGAGTCTCGTAGATCCTACCACCTATTGCAAGTTGGTGGGTTATTTGATGTATCTGGTAAATACTAGACCAAATATATGTTTTGCTATGAAAATTCTTATTCAATTTCAATTGGAGCCTCATCATGATTATTGGATAACTTCCAAGCATATATTAAGATATCTATGTGGCACTATACATCACTACCTAAAGTATGATAGCAAGGAAGTCAGGTTGATAGGTTATACAAATTCTTATTGGGGTGGCAGTGAGACTAATGGAAGAATCACTATTGGTGGATGTTTTAGTTTGGGATCTACGATGATCTCATGGATAAGTAGAAAGCAAAGTCCTGTTGCTTTGAGTAGTGCCAAAGTCGAGTATGTGGTTTGCATGTGAAGTAGGAAAGGAGGTTGTATGGTTGAGGAAATTTCTGTTAGATTTTTTTGAGAAGCCTCTAAGTCCTACTATGATAAATTATGATAATCAAAACCACATTAATATGTCTAACGATCCTGTGTTCCATGCAATGATGAAACGTATCAACAATAAGTACCACTACATCAGAAGTTTGGTACTGTATGGGATTATGAAGCTGCAATATGTGTCAACCGATGAGCAAGTAGCTGAAGTTTTAACAAAGTTGATCTAGTATAGGAATCCCCTAATTAGAGGGACTGGGTGTACAACTGTAATTAATTTAAATGCATAATAGAGAGGATAGAGAGTCATCAGGAGATGAATCAAACAACCACTCCCTCTTGTATATAATAATGAACAACCTGAATGAATAATATGAGTTTTGATTTGAGGAGTTACCTCCTGGTCTATTATGGTATCAGAGCAGGCGTCATTTTTTGGCTTCCTTTTAATTTGTAACTCCTATTCTGTTTTTCCTTTGTTTTGCATCTTTTGCAGGCTGACATCTGTGTCAAATCCCTGCGAAATCTCATTTATCGTTTAATACATTCGTTGTAGTGCATTGCATTGGAGCTAGCTATTGAAGCCGAAGCTGTTGCAATGACTTGGATTTCCTCCTACTCTAAGTATGGTATATATACCCTTTTGCATTGAAGAACCATATATCCTTTTTCATATTCACATATATCCTTTTTTGTATTCCCTTGAGCCGGATCTCAAGTATTATAAACCCATATATATATAAATGTCGTCGGGTTCGCTTTTTAATCACATATCACAAATCTCTTGCCCCGATCAATACCGTTGCATGTTTGCAATGTGATCATACCCTTCATTAAACCTGCTCGGACACAGTTCCCAAGATTTCACTTTATCTGGCTCATTCTCCACCGTTGATCTCAACCTCCTAATACGACAACTGACATTGATTTTGGGGGGGACCACTTGAACGGTGGTTACCCACCCGAAAAGTGCCTTTTAATATCCACCGTTGATCATCACCCAAAATTTTGACGGCTTATAGCGATTTCGGGTGCATTAGTTGCACGAGAGTTACCCGCCCAATATGAGTGGTTTTTCTCTCTCCCCTAGTCACTATGTGTCAATCTCTTAGTGGAATTGGGTGCTCCCCTCTCAATACCACTTACCATTTTTTTTCGCCTGAAATCTTGCTTGTAACTTGAAATCCGCCTTTAGCCATGGTTATTGCCCCAACTTGTTTTGCTTGCAATAGCCGTTGATCACTTACCATCGATGACCCTCCTCCATTCATCTCCTCCGCTCATCTCCGTCGTTCATCTCTGCCATACAAAGCAACAAAGGAACTACAACTAAAGTCAGAATTTGATATTCGGGTAAACATTGAATGTTGTTAAGTTGAACATTGTTGGTATAACAATCATTTTACGAGTAAAATTTTGCAGCAGCAATATTTTTCTCCACTGTATACAGATTTTACAATGCATTCAATTATATCTATTGTGGGAGTAGTTCTCAATGGAAAGGAGAATTATCCTGAATGGTCGTGGAAAATCCAACACACTCTCATTTTTAATGAGCTATGGAAAGGAGTGTGTGTTGGAGAAGGAGATGAAGCACCAGTCTAGCCAACCCCAGATAAGGAGCTCGCCATTTGGGAAAATAAGAACAACAAACCCTATGCATTGATTGCAGCATCAGTAAGTGAAGAGGTGAGTTGACACATTTCACCATTTTCAAATACATTCGAAGCCTTACAAAAGCTGAAGGAACTCTATGACTCACACTGTGCACTTGAAGTTGTTCATCTCATGGTTAAACTCTTCACCCTTGAATTACAAAATAATGATCCTCTTGCTCTTGCATCCGAGGTAAAATCTATAATGCATGATATCAAAGTCACTAAGGTTGAATTGGATATTCCTTTGATCGATTTTCTCAAGGCACTTTATCCTACTTACTCCAATTATCTTGAGTCATTGCAAGCAAATGGAAATCTCAAAGATATTACCTTTGACTCCCTTGTGAAAAAAATTGTTGAAAGAGAGAAAGCTTTTGGAAAGAAGACATCCCCTGAATCTTCTAAAGAGGCTGTGTGCCTTGCTAATAAAGAAAAGAATCTTGCCCAAGATTCTTCAAGAGGAAGAGGTGGTCTAAGAGGAAGAGGAAGATATTTCAAAGGCAGGGGGGCAGACACTCTCAAGGAGAAAAGTCAGATTTTCACTGCATACACTGCAAAAGAAATGGATCACATGATGCCTCCACATGCAAGTTACCTTGGGACAAAATTGAGCAGCAAAGAAACCAACCAAAGGTAAAACTGATGATACAGACAAATGTAAAGCACCTGAATCTACTCATTATGTTGTGGCACAATGTAACATTGGAGTAAATGAAGATTTATTTAATGCTTCACTTGCTTCTTCGAAAAATGATTGGTTGCTTGATTCAGGAGCAACTTGCCACATGACTCATAGAAAAGATTTTTTTGAAAAATTTACTGACAATGTTGATGGAGCAGTATACTTTGCAGACAAATCAAAACTCAAGCCACCAGGGCTTGGCACAATCAGGCTTAAATTGCCTGGTCTTCCAAACTTTCTTCTGCATCATGTTTTATATCTCCCACAGCCGAGGAGAAACTTGTTGTCCTTGGTCCACATTCGCCAGTAAGGTCACTCCATTCATATGTTTGATGGCAAGCTTGAGGTGAGAAAAGCATTTGACCACTCACTTATCATGACGGGGATAGAAGAAGAAAGCCTTCTCCAACTGTAGGGTATCTCTGCTCCTGCAAAACATTTCTCATACAATTCTCATTATGAAGAAGGTACACTTCCATCAAGTTTATTATGGCATTGTAGATTTGGACATGTGAACTATGACAACCTCCCCTTGTTGAAGAAAAATGGTGTTTCTGGTTTGCCTACAATTCCTAGGAAAATTAAGCAATGTGATGCTTGCATTCTAGGAAAGCATAGCAAACAGTCCTTTCATGATTCACACATAGAAAACTTGAACTCATTCATTCAGATTTATGTGTCCAATGTCTTTCTCTTCTGTAAATGGAAATAAATATATGATGACATTTATTGATGACTACACTAGAATGTGTTGGGTTTATTTATTGAAGAACAAATATGATGCTTTTCAAACATTCAAAAACTTTCATACATGGATTGAAAATGATGCACAATCTCATATTGGCTCTATTCGCACTGATAATGGAAAAGAATAGACTTCAAATGAATTTGAAAACTACCTTCACCAACACGGGATCAAACATCAAACAACTGTGCCTTATAATCCCCAACATAACGGTGTAGCTGAAAGAATGAATAGGAAAATCTTAAATATGATACGCTCCATGTTGTTCTTCGAAAATGTAAAAATGATGTTTTGGGCTGATGTAGTTCTATGTGATGTATATATAAAGAATATATGTCCATCTATTGCTATCAGAAACAAGACTCCTTATGAAATGTGGTATGGGCACATTCCTTCGGTAAAGCATCTCAGGGCCTTTGGTTCCACCTGTTATGCCTTGATACCAAAGGTACATAGAAACAAACTTGGTGCAAGGAGTCATAAGTGTATCTTCCTAGGGTATTCAAACACCTCCAAAGCTACTGTCTCTATGATGAAGTCAACAAAAAGTTCGTTGTAGCTAGAGATGTAATCTTTCTTGAATCATCCAAAACTGATAATGTTGCTGAAAGGCAACTTGATCACTTGGATAGATTCACAAATACAAAATAATTTCAAGAATTTGATAATCAGATTCCAGATTTGGAAAGGGGGATTCCTATGCTAGATCAACCTGTGGAATCTTCTTTTGAAGCACTCTCTCCCCTTCATGAAACTCCAATAATGGATGATACTTTGAGTGATGTGATTGATAGAATTGGGAGACTCAATCTTGATTCAGTCCCAACTCAATCAACGGAGCAGCCTGGACCATCTAAGAAAGGTCCCCCAAAGTGGTTGACAAAGACACTTGAAAGTGTTCATCTGATGAGGTGGAAAGACAAAGAACTAGAATTCAAACGGACAAAATGGAGGTGATGTAGATGCTCTAATTCACCTGTGATATGGATGTTTCTTATGATTGTGAATTTAATTTTTCTACAGATTTTGACCGACTTCCTTCAAAGAAGCTACTTCTCATGATGAATGGAAAGAAGTGATGCAAAAGGAGTATGATGCCCTGATAAAGAATGGCACTTGGAAGCTGGTTGATCCTCCATTGGGAACTAAACCAATTGGCTACAAGTGGGTCTACAAGAACAAGTATAAAGTTGATGGCTCACTTGACAAGCACAAAGCCAGGCTTGTGGAAAAAGTTTTTGCACAAAAGGAAGGGGTCGATTATGAGGAAACTTTTTCCCCCATAGCAAAATGGGCTACCATCCGGACACTCTTTGCCCTAGCAGCTCAGAACGGTTGGAAAGTCCATCAAATGGATGTAAAAACTGCTTTCTTGAATGGAGATCTAAAAGAAACTTTTTTATGTCCCAACCTAAAGGATTTGTTGTGAAAGGACATGAACATAAAGTATGCAAACTAATGAAATCCTTGTATGGCCTTGTTAGCTCTGCTACATACTCTAGCATTTGAAGGTCAAAAACAGGTCTGCCTATGCTATTTGTGCTCAGAAAAGGTCTACACCGGTTACCTTCATTATTTCCTTTCACCCCCGCTTATATTTTCAAACCCACTGCCTCCATTTTACCTTTGAAACTCTGTGTAATTCTACGATTCCTCCGGCCCCCGAGCGCTAAGTTTCAACCATCATATGACTAAGTTCACATGATCCCGCGCTTTCTCCAGCTTTTCCTGTCACGTCAGTCAAAAAATGTGCATATTCAAACCCCGTCGCCTGATCGTTTACTATAAGATCCAACGACATACGCTTCCCTCCACTACCATAACATAACCACACGTTAGACCACGGGGAAAGCAGTTTCTTCCCTGTCCTATCCGCCATGCGTCGGCTGATTACTTGCATCACTTGCCCGCATACGAATACCACCCAACTCTAAAAAGCGGTGCGGGCAATACCGCTTACCGCCCATCCATTGTCCCCCACTCGTTATCATCCGTGTACCTTCCACCCCTGATAACCGTTGGATCTATCCGCCCAAGATCCAACGGCTCAGGACTGTTGGTTCCCACCTTCTCCTAATGTCTCCTATCGATAGATCCCCGTCGTTCATTCGTTTAATCCAACGACTGATTTTCTTCCTCTGCCTGTCCCGACTATCCACGTCCATAGCCATTCTATGTTCCCGAAGGACGAAGGTGGCCAACTACCTGTACCCGGCGCAGTTACTCTTCAACAATTGCATTCAAGAGCATTATGGCCAAAGAACAAGAATGACGATGCCAAAGAAGAAACTTACATTTAGCAGTTAAGGAATTTCATCCTTTTCAATACTTAACCTGCTCGAGGAGTACAACAGAGTACCAGAGAATGTAAAATTCATTCATTGAAGTAGCAGATCGTAGTGGAGGCTCATTTTAGATAATTAATGTGGTTGGTGGTCCATTATGACCCCTCCACGCATAGAATAGCAGAGCATTTTTGTAATCAAACTCTATATATACCCGAAAACACAATGCGATGAAGGTTGATGGTTGTTGTTTTGATGTAAGGTTCAACTTATGGAGACTGTAACTACTTTGATACTTGCAGCGTCTGGTCTTCATTTTCAGCTAATACAAGCTTCTTTTGTTGTTAATTGCTCACTTTCCACTTCTTCTCTATTCTAGGTTGTGCCTGTTATGCATTTTTCATGTGCTCTTGATATTTAGCATTTGAGGGGCTATCATCCCACCTCTGTGTTAGAATTTAGTATGTATCATTGAATGTGTTATGCAGGTTTCTATTATTTTAGTGCCAAAGAGCTGTCATCCTGTCTGTGCATTAGGAAATAGATTTGCAGACCTTTTTACTGGTTGCAGCTGGCCATCACATGGTCTTGTGCATTTGCTGGTGTGGTCAGTATTCTCCATCTTCACCTATTCCTTAAATTGTGAGTGATTGGTGGTCTAAAGCCTTGTAGTCTGGGGGTGTTCACCCATGTCTAGAGTTAAGCATAGTAGAAGTGGTTATCTGGCTTGAACAAGCATCATTCCTCCCATTCATCTGTTTCCAACATTTTGTTGAGTTTGTAATGTTCCCGTGCATCTCTGAGATACAACCTAGGAGAGTTTCTTGGGGTGATAACATTAATTGGCACCATTGCCGGGGAGAGGAGATTGAAGCCCAGCTTCCCTGGGAAACGAAACAGCTCTAAACTTTGATGATAGACAAGGTTTGGACACATTTCTGGTTGTAATCATCTATCTGGTGACTCTACTGGAGGACCTACCTAGTGGCGACTCCACATTATAGTCCTGGCTCAGTTTGTGAGACATACTCGAAGAAATCCTCAGAAATCACTAGCTGTCCCAGTGCCTAACCCTGAGAAGATCGTTAAGCAGAAGAAAATTTCATAGAAAGGAGCATCTGGATCAGGTAAGCCCAAGAAATCGTATGTATCTCTGCAAGAGGAAGTTATAGTTGAAAATACACAATTTGAAGAATTATAACCTAATATCACTAGTAAAGAATTACCTCCAGAGATTCATAAAGCTCATAGTTTAGTTAGTTCCCCTTTGGATCTTAGTCCAAAGAAAGCCCCCCCTATAGTCCATCATATTCCCTTGTCTCTGCCATCCATTTCATTGTTCCCCATTATTCAATCTGCTAGTATCCTTCCACCTATCCCAATCATGGCAGGCCAGTGGGCTCCCACGAAGATGGAAAGAATCATAGCTGCTAGGTATGGACCCTTGGTTCTCCCTGCTCCTTTGAATGCCATGCCTGCAGGATAATATCAGAAGTATATGCTTAAGTTTATTGGTATAGAGGGAGTAACAGCTGAAGAACACCTTGAGGCTTTTTATAGTTATGCTGATAACGTAGATATTAGTGAAAATGATGTGTGGATGAGAGTTTTTGTCCAGAGCCTTGATGGAGAGGCCAAGAAGTGGTGTAGAGAATTGACCCCTAGATCTATTGCTAATATTGAAGCCTTAGATGATGCATTTTTAAAGCATTGGGGAGATAAAAAGGACTTGTTGTATTACCATACTGAGTTTGGTAACCTGAAGAGAGAAAATGGGGAATCATTGCCTGATTTTAATAAAAGATTTAATCATATGTATAGTAAGATACCAACTGAAGTAAAGCCAACCCCCTCTTCAGCCAAAATCACTTATGCCAATGCTTTTGACTTTGATTTCTACCTGTTGTTGAGAGAAAGAAGATTTGCCACTTTGGTTGACATGCAAGATGCAGCTCTAGAAGTAGAATCCAATATTTTGGCTACAGAAAAGCTCAAAAGTCATGCTGATAGAAGGAGGCGGAGAGATGAGGCTTCTTCTTCCTCTGCCTCATCTCCAGAGCCTAAATTAGATAAAATGACTAGAATGATAGGGTCATTGGCTGCTGAAATATCTAAGCTGAAGGTTGAGCAGAACTCAAGAAAGACAAGGCAACATAACATATTTGCTCCTAGAAATCCCAATCTGTTCAGAAGAGAAAATGAATAGCTAGAAATAATTCAGAGGGGTAAAGAACCAAAAGAAGAACAGAAAGTTAAAGCTCCTTTTCAAAATGTAGTCATCGAGGAGGAACCGTTTGAAGATGAGGATGAAATACATTGCATGGAAGATAAAGGAAGTGCTACCTTTTTTACATTGGCTGAATATGAAGAAGCATTACTCCAAGGCCAAACCAAACAAGAATGGGACAGAGAGGCTGTTCTACAGACTGGTGAGCAACGAAGATATAATCTAAGGTCACAGGTAAGCAATGTCAAGGAGAATCCTGCCCAAAGAGCTATTGTCGAAACAGAGTCACAGAATACCAAACAAAGAAGACCAATAGCTGATCCAGTCATCCTAAAAGCACCAATTCAAGAGATAAGAGGTCCTGACAAGTCCCCTTCCCCTTTCAGCTTTGAAACGGAAGTTCAGAAGTTAAAAATATACGTGCCTCTGCCAGAACTTGTAAAGAATGAAGTGTTTAGAAAGCCTATCCTTGAAACTCTTGAGCTGAAAGCCACACAAACCTCCACTGACTCTGTCAATTTGCAAGATGATAGACCTGCAGTTGTGCTAGGCCCAATGACTGAACCTACTGATGATAATTCTCCATCCTTTTATGTCTCCTTGACCATTCATGATAAAATCCTCCACAACTACCTGCTAGACATTGGGGCTAGCCATAATCTGATGCCAAAAGCTGTCATGGAAGAGTTAGGCCTTGATATCACCAGACCATATCATGATTTATTCTCTTTTGGTTCAAGGAAAGTAAAGTGCCTAGCATTGATCAAATATTTAGCCATTACCCTAACTCAGTGGCCCATGAAGAGCATGGTGATGGACATTGTGGTAGCAGATGTCCCTCCTAAGTTTGGCATGTTGTTGTCTAGACGATGGATTAAGAGACTAGGTGGGACTTTACAGAATGATCTATCTTATGCCACTGTCCCAGTCTTTGGAGGAGAAAGCAAGAGATTATACAGAAAAGCACAGCTGGCATACATCATCAGTGATGAGAAGAATCCTTTTAATCATCCTATTTATGCCGCGGACATTGATTTTGGAGCATGTATTCTCAAAATAGAAGAATCTCAGAAGGCCTCAATGCAGCTTAGGAAACCAACAGTTCAGGCCAAGAAAGAGCAAGGAAGTCAAGTTTGGGAGATGTTCTTTGATGGAGCATGTTCCAGGGAGAATGCAGGAGCAGGGGTGGTGCTGATATCTCCACAACAAGAAAGCACACAACTATCTTTTAAGCTAACCTTCCAAGTCACAAACAATATAGCAGAGTATGAAGCTCTGATATTGGGCCTGAACACAGCTAAAGACAGAGGGATCATGAATATAAAGGTGTTTGGAGATGCTGATCTGATCATTCAGCAAGTAAACAGAACATTTCAAGCAAAGCACCCAAGGCTGAAAGCATACAGAGATGAGGTATGGAGACTCAAAGACTCTTTTGATAGTTTTTGTATCTCATATATCCCTAGAGCCAAAAATCAGCTTGTTGATTCCCTTGTTGTGTTTGCTAGCATGTTTATCCCTCCCATGCCTCCCAGACTAGTTTATGAAGTCCAAATGAAATACAGACCATCCTTTCCTGACAATGTACAACATTGGAAAGTTTTTGAAGATGATGATGAAGTAAACAGGTTCCTGCAAGTCATTGATGAATTTTCCAAAATGCAAATTAACCAAGAGAATGAAGCCTTGCAAGAAAGCCCCCAAGCACAACTTAGAAATAAATTTGGTAAAGATAGTATTGTCCAATTTCCTAGTAACCATATACCTAAGGGTCTAATTCCTTTAGAAAAACTATTTGACCAGAATGATGTCCCTTACAAGGCTGCTCAAAAAGAAGACCAATCTGTTGTCTGTAAGCATGATATAGGAAGTCTAGGTCAGCCTAGATACAAAAATCTATCCACTCATCTGTCTGCTGACCAAAGTTCAGAATACTGCAATTTAATGAAGCAATTTGCTGATGTCTTTGCATGGGAATATAGTGACCTGAAACCATATGACAAGAAGATTATCTAGCATAAAATTCCTTTAGAGAAAGACACCATCCCTTTCAAGCAGAAGCTGAGACCTATAAACCCCTTGCTCCTCCCTCTAATTGAGAAACAAATAAAAAAGTTGCTGGCTGCAAAAATCATAGTTCTTCTCAGATATTCAAAATGGGTAGCCAATTTGGTAGTGGTGAGGAAGAAAAGTGGAGAAATCCAACTTTGTGTTGACTTCAGAAACTTAAACAAATTCTCTAAGAAAGACAATTATCCCCTACCCAAGATGGAGCATTTGTTGCAGAAGGTCTCAGGAGCCAAAGTGATGTCTTTCTTGGATGGATTTTCAGGCTTCAATTAGATTGTTGTGCACCCAAATAATCAAGAGAAGACTGCATTCACCACTCCTTGGGGCACTTTTATGTATGCCAAGATGCCTTTTGGACTGATGAATGCTAGAGCCACCTTTCAGAGAGCTATGGATATAGCATTCGTGGGAGAGAAGGATAAATTTTTCCTTATCTACCTTGATGATATAACAGTATATTCTAGCAGCCATCATGACCATTTGCAGCCTTTGAAGAAAGTGTTATTGAAGTGCAAAAGGTTTGGAATTTCAATCAATCCTAAAAAGTCACAATTTGATTTACAAGAAGGCAAGTTGTTGGGACATATTGTTTCTGCTGAAGGTGTCCGAATTGACCCAGAAAGAGTAAGAGCCATACAGACCTTGTCTATCCCAAGATCAAAGAAGGACATTCAATCTTTTCTGGGCAAGATTAATTTTGTGAGGAGGTTTATACCAAATTTTGCAGAATTAGTGAAGCATATCACCTCCATGTTGAAAAAAGGGTCAGAGATAAAATGGACCGAGTCAGCAAGAAAATCGTTTGATTCCATTAAGAAAGCCATTATGGAAGCTCCCACTCTAAGTAGCCCAGATTACAGCAAGGAGTTCCATATATTTTCTTTTGCCTTTGAAGACACCCTTGCAGCAGTTTTATTGCAAGCAGATGAAGAAGGCTCAGAGCATCCAGTGGCATTTTTCAGCAAAACCTTAAGGGATGCTGAGCTGAGGTATGACATCATTGAAAAACAGGCTTATTCCCTTATCAAGTTGTTGAAAGCTTTCAGAGTTTACATTCTACATTCCAAGATAATTGCATATGTACCCTCTGATGCAATAGAAGATGTCCTAACACAGCCTAATGTTGATGGAAGAAGGGCTAAATGGATTGTAAAGTTAATTGAGTTTAATATAGAACTAAAGCCCACCAAACTTGTCAGAGGTCAGGGTCTTGCCAGACTGTTAGCTGAAGAAACTTGCAGAACATTGGACATTAATCTCATGGGCACAAATGCAGAAAATGATCAAACAGAAGAAGCAGAAACAACTGAGCCAGAGAGAGGGCAGTTAGTGGCAAAAAATATAGCTTCTTGTGATTGGTATTCTGCAATAGTTAAATTCTTGCTGAAGCTAGAAATCCCTCCAAGATTTACTCAAAGTCAAGTTAGAATTGTTAAGCTTAGGGCAGCAAAATATTGCATCCATGAAAATGTGCTCTATTGGAGGATCCATCCATAGTTCTTTTGAGGTTTCTGGACAAAGAACAATCAACGGAAGTTATGCAACAATTTCATTCCAGCATGTGTGGAGGACACCATTATTGGAAAACCATTGCACATAAGATTCTCAGAGCTGGGTACTATTGGCCCACTTTATTTTCTAATGTATTTTCATTTGTTTAATCTTGTGATAGGTGCCAAAAATTTGAAGGGAAACAACAATTGAAGTCCCTTCCCTTAAAACCAATACATGCAAAAAGACCTTTTCAACAGTGGGGCTTGGATTTCATTGGAGAAATCAATCCACATTCCAGTGGCCAGCACAGATGGATATTAGTAGCCACTGGCTACTTCACTAAGTTGATTGAAGCAATCCCTACCAGGAAGACTGATCATAATGTGGTCATGAAGTTTTTGACAGAGCATATCATTACCAGGTTTGGATGTCCACATAAATTAATTACAGACAATGCAACAACCTTCAGAGCAAAACAATTGGTGGAAATGTGTGATTCAATGGGTATTAACTGGTTCATTCCACCTCATATTATCCTCAAGGTAATGGTCTAACAAAATCCTCTAACAAAAGCCTGATAAGGATAATCAAAAAGTTGTTGGAGGATAACAAAAGGAATTGGGATTCTAAACTCAAATATGCACTTTGGGCTGACAGAGTGACCATTAAGAGATCCACAGGGAATTCTCCATTCAAGCTGGTATATGACACAAAAGTAGTATTTCCAATTCAGCTTATCCTCCTTGTGGCAAAGTTCCTACCTGAAGAGCAGAATGAGGAAGAAAATATGGCACAAAGGATCACTGATTTAGCAGAGGCACATCAAATCAGAGAATAGCTGGTTGAAAAGGCTGTAGCACATCAGAAAAAGATCAAGGAAGCTTTTGACAGGAAGACAAAATCAGATAATTTTCAGGTTGGAGATTTGGTTATAAAATGGGATGCACTGAAGGAGAAGAAAGGAAACCATGGGAAATTTGATGCTTTCTGGACAAGGCCTTTCATTATTTCTCATATCCAAGGGAACAATACCTTCCTATTGCAAAGTATGGGAGGAGAAGCAGTTTTTGATGGCCCAGTTAATGGGCATTTTCTGAAAATTTATGTGATTTAAGGTCTTTGGGCCTTAAAGTTGTAAATATTTTGTTTGATCACTTTAGTATAAGCAAAGTAGACTCCATGCCCAATGGAACACTAGGAATTTTGCTAATTTGTTTTCATCGGAAAGGCATTGATTTGCAAGTTCTTGAGACCTCATAGGGAGGATCTCATCCCTAGAAGGAGCCAGTGTTAGCTCTACTACATACTCCAGCATTTGAAGGTCAAATACAGGTATGCCTGTGCTATTTATGCTCAGAAAAGGTCTACATCGGTCACCTTCATTATTCCTTTCACCCCCGCTTATATTTTCAAACCCACTGCCTCCATTTTACCTCTAAAACTCTGTGTAATTCTACGATTCCTCCGACCCCCGAGCGCTAAGTTTTAGCCATCATATGACTAAGTTCACATGACCACGCACTTTCTCTACCTTTTCCTGTCACATCAGTCAAAAAATGTGCATATTCAAACCCTTCCGCCCGATCATTTACTATGAGATCCAACGACATACGCTTCCCCCCGCTGCCATAAGATAACCACATGTTAGCCCGCGGGGAGAGCAGTTTCTTCCCTGTCCTATCCGCCACGCGTCGGCCGATTACTCGCATCGATCAACCGCATACGAATACCACCCAACTCTAAAAAGCAGTGCGGGCAATACCGCTTACCGCCCGTCCGTCGTCCCTCGCTCGTTATCGTCTGTGTACCTTCCGCCCCCAATAACCATTGGATCTATCGGCCCAAGATCCAATGGCTCAGGACTATTGGTTCCCACCTTCTCCTAATGTCTCCCGCTGATAGATCCCTGCCATTCATTTGTTTAATCCAACGGCCGATTTTCTTCCTCCGCCCGTCTCGACTATCCACATCCATAGCCACTCTATGTTCCCGAAGGACGAAGGTGACCATCTACCTGTACCCAGCGCAGTTACTCTTCAACAACTGCATTCAAGAGCATTATGGCTGAAGAACAAGAAGGACGACGCCAAAGAAGAAACTTACATTCAGTGGTTAAGGCATTTTATCCTTTACGATACTTCACCTGCTCGAGGAGTACAACAGAGTACTAGACAATGTCAAATTCATTCATTGAAGCAGCAGATCGTAGTAGAGGCTCATTTTAGATAGTTAATGTGATTGGTGGTCCATTATGACCCCTCCACACATAAAATAGTAGAGCATTTTTGTAATCAAACTCTATATATACCAAAAAACACAATGTGATGAAGGTTGATGGTTGTTGTTTTGATGTAAGGTTCAACTTCTGGAGACTGTAACTACTTTGATACTTGTAGTGTCTAGTCTTCATTTTCAGCTAATACAAGCTTCTTTTGCTATTAATTGCTCACTTTCCACTTCTTCTCTGTTCTAGGCTGTGCCTGTTATGCATTTTTCATGTGCTCTTGATATTTAGCATTTGAGGGGTTGTCATCCCACCTCTGTGTTAGAATCTAGTATGTATCATTGAATGTGTTATGCAAGTTTCTGTTATTTTTGTGCCAGAGAGCTATCAACCTGTCTGTGCATTAGAAAATAGATTTGCAGACCTTTTTACTGGTTGCAGCCGACCATCACATGGTCTTGTGCATCTGCTGGTGTGGTCAGTATTCTCCATCTTCACCTATTCCTTAAACTGTGAGTGAATGGTGGTCTAAAGCCTTGTAGTCTGGGGATGTTCACCCATGTCTGGAGTTAAGCATAGTAGAAGTGGTTATCTGGCTTGAAAAATCATCATTCCTCCCATTCATCCGTTTCCAACATTTTGTTGAGTTTGTAATGTTCCCGTGCATCTCCAAGATACAACCTAGGAGAGTTTCTTGGGGTGATAACAAGCCTCAAACAAGCACCACGAGCCTGGTATGAAAAACTGACTGAGCATCTTTTGAAACTCAATTTCAAACATTATGATCTTGATGATGCAACTTTGTTTGTCAGGAAAGTTGGAAAAACAGTTGTATATCTTGCGGTATAAGTAGATGATCTTTTGATGATAGGGAACAATGAAAGCTACATTGTATCCATAAAGAAGGAATTGAAGAAAGGTTTTGGAAGGACTGGTTTGTGCTATGTTCATTACTATCTTGGTATTGAAGAAACTCAACATACGAAGTCCATATTCCTTTCTCAAAATAAGTAGACTGGAGATCTGTTGAATAGTTTTGGCATGACTGAATGCAATCCTCTGACTACTCCAATGGAACAAAACTTAAAGCTCACATCCATTGAAGGAAAATAATTTGAGGATGCAACAATGAATAGACAGCTTGTAGAAAGTCTCAACTACCTAACTACTACCAGACCAAACATTTCGTTTGTTGTTGGAATCCTCTCCAGATTTATGAAAAAGATAATAAACCCTATCCTATCCTCCTAATAGAAGTGAGTTTTTGTCCATCGAAAACACAAGTATGACTTTGTACCTAATGTATAAGAACAAGTTAAACAACATGGAAGACGAGGATTTTAAAAATTGATTCAAAATTCAACCAAAACCATCTTCAACTCAAGTGAGGATGGTATAAAGATGGTTCGTCTTAGCTAAATCATTGGGGAATAAAAGAAGAGATAGTTCTGCAAAATACATATAAAATTAAGACACTATGAGGTAATCAACCCTAATCTAGAATATAAAAAATATCTCTTTGTTTCGATTATTGTAAAGAAAAAAAATCAACCCTAATCTAGAATATAAAAAATATCTCTTTGTTTCGATTATTGTAAAGAAAAGAAATCAACAACGTTGATAAGAACAAATTCTCATAAACTTCATAGTGAAATTGGGCATTTTACAATTTCCAAAACACCATAGGATGAATGAATGTGTAAGCCTTGTGACACTAAAAATGGTTAAAGATGAAAAACACTTTCTCCTAAAATACTCAATGTAAACCCATATTAGATCTCAATTTCAAAAGGTATATCACTACCAACCCTCTTAACCTTCTAAGTCAACAAAACCCTGACGATCTTGGAATACCTCCCTTAATATTTTTCAGACACAAATACAATTATAAAAAATCTAAAACAATCTGTTACCTTCTTAAAAAGGTTAAAGAAAATTAGCTATGAAGGTTAGCCCAGTTAATTGAGTCCTTATCATTAAAACACCTTTGCAATTAAAAAATCACAGGTTCAATTCTTTCGAAATTCTAAGGACCATGCTACTAAGAATAAAATGAGATAGCAATTTTTAAATTCCAAAAAAAATCCAACTACTTTGCTGCTTCAAAATAAAATCCCATAATAATACTTAAATATTATCCATAACGTGCTTTTCGACCATAACGTACGTTCTAAGAAAATGCTATTTGTTGGATTATTTAATATGAAGTCAAAGTAAGAGGGGGATCATGACGTAATATCATCCCTTAACAACCACATTTCTACTCGTGTTCTTATGAAACCCTTTTTTTAATTAAAATTTTCCATCATTCCTTGGATGATCCAGTGGTTTCAAATAACAATTGAGTTAAAAAAATAATAATTTAATGAAATGTCCCATAACCTTTTTTAGAAGAAAAAGCTGCACGTTATATTAAGGTAATATAAGAGATCATACAAATTCCAGTAGGTCGTGTGCTTCATAGGCGCCAGTCATAGGAAGTTCAGTGGGAACATAGAGTGTTAAAAGAAAATACATATATGGAAACTGAAACAATGTCCAGAATGGTGTGATGCATAAAGATCATCCTGTAAGAGAGCTGAAGGCCAACCATTGAAAATAGAGACAGAGGAGAAAGTGCCCTGATTGATCTATGTGCTGTTACTAATGTAACCATAGAGAGAACATATGCAGGGTAGAATGGAGTGGAGAGGAGCATTTATGGAGTCAAAAATCCTATGCATTTATACTCAGAGACTCGCCGGTGAACTGTTTCGGGCGCTTTCGCCTGTCGCCCCATCTGTGGGCGACTCTCTTCCTTATCTCTCTGGTCCCATAACCTTACAACTAATTTTTAAAGCACATTTTATAAATTATAGTAAAGTCAACATTATTTATACAAGATGTGATTAGTTGTGACTTCTTTCCATAAATAATATATGAAGTTATTTATTATAACTTCAAACTTTGCTATATGATTAATATAGTCATTCAAAGTTATATATATATAAGATTTTAATTTATTTAATAGAAAAATAATTTTTCATTATTATATTTATAAGTTTATATTCATTTTAATGTTAGATCTATTAAGTTTGGAGATGGATCAAATTTCTTTTCATTCTAAAAGAAATTTGCACTTCAATCGAGAGATTTGATCATTCTCCATATTAGATAGCCTTTAAATAGGTCACATTAAAGAAGAATATCATAAAAAAACCATAAGTTAAGAACATCATGGAAAAAATCATGATTATATATATATATATATATATAATAATATATATATATATATATATATATATATATATATATATAATATTGTTTTTGACTGAGTTAAAATGCTAAACATTAGAACATCTCTACCATATTGGACTAGAGAGCCCCTCTCTATGCAACAAAATAATTACCATCCTAGATCCATCTTAACTCCAGATCTACCAAGCGCCTAGAGGGATCAAATCTCTTCCATCTTAACTCTAGATCTACCAAGCGTTGAGAAGGATCAAATCTCATTTTACTCTAAAAAAGAGGTTTTCATATCAAGATATTTGATCCCTCTAAGCGCTTGGTAGATCCAGAGTTAATATGGATCTAGGTTGGTTTAATTTCCCCTTTTAAATAAGCTAGATCCACATGAATACCATGGGTTAATATCACAGGGTTCTCAATACCATGGGCCATTTATATTTTATTTTATTTTTTATTATGTAATTTGACTTCGTTAAAATGTTAAACATTACATTAGGACATCTCTATCATAGAAGAGACCACCTCTTCGTGCAATAAAAAAATAATATCTCTAAATATTTAAAAATATTATTATTATCTACTTTATTATATATACGCTTATTTAAAATATTTATAAAATATATTGAATATACCTTTTATAATAATAATAGATTAAAAATTCTAAGGGATAGTTTAGTTGGTCAAGTACTTTGCTTATCGGGAGGTCACCAGGTCAAATCTCCTCGATACCCTTAGGGTTAGGCCTTGCTAGTTTAGCCAGTGGGTAAATCCATCTCTATGGATTACATGTCAAAACTTCCTTCTACTAACATGGCAATGACTACATTTTCGTGGTTGTTGACAAATTCTCTAAGATGGCCATTCTGGTGGCCTGCAAGAAGAGTATCATGACAAAAGCCACTACTAAACTCTTCTTTGAACTAGTGTGGGTACATTTTTGGATCCCACAGTCCATTATCTCAGATCGGGACAACAAGTTCCTAAGTACATTTTGGTCAAGTCTCTAGTCAAATTTGGATACCAAGCTCACTAAATCCATGACGTTCCACCCCCAAATTGATGACCAAACAAAGGTCGTCAACATAATGATCATACACATTCTGCATATGTACAACTTGAAGCATCCACACACATGGGATGGAAGCCTCCCCTGTGTCCAACATAGCTACACCATAGCTCTCCATATCAAAACTGGACACAACCCCTTTCAGGTGGGGTTGAGATTCCAAACACTATGTCCCATTAATGTCGCCATACCATTTGCAGCTACTCAGGAAGATTCGGCTCATGTCCAGTCCAAAGATGACAGGGATAACAACTTCATTGAGTGCATTCAGCACATCTACCAGAAAGACCATGGCATATTGGATAGAGCCAATGCTAAGTACAAGAAGCGTCATGATCAACATCAGGTGCCACACAAGTTCCATGGGGGCGACAAAGTTTGGTTACATTTGCAGAAGAAGCACCTCGTTGGGCCCCACCGTAAGCTTCACCCGCTCTGATATGGGCATTACACCATCACTAGGGATGTAGGGGACAATGCTTTCAAGCTCAGCATTCCACCATTCCTTGGTCTGCACCTAGTATTCAATGTGGACCACCTTTGACCATACTTTCCACCATTACTGGACACATCAGACATTGCAGAACAATTCACACCAACATAGTTAAAACTAGATTGCATGGAACATGCCATAACTAATCGGATCATGGACACACAGATTAAGAACACCCGCTAGCAGAAGATCCAACTATATCAGGTTGTCAAAGCTGGCCAATTCCTGCACCAAGGCAAGTGGCTCACTAGGGACCAAGTTCAACAAAAATTTTCCCATCTCATGGTGGGGCTCAACACAATGGGGACCATTGCTTCTTAAGGGGGAGGACTGATCCATGCAGATATTGTTTTCCAGCTGCCCAATGTTGTTTCTTTTCAGTTTCCTTAATTGTAGCACAACTTACTGTTTTTGGCAGTTTTTCAGGTCCTAAACTTCCGGAGTCGTTTTGAGAGACTAAAAGAAATTTTTTAGGGAAAAATGAGAGACCAAAAAGGTCCTAAACCAATAAACTTGTTTGTTTTCAACCTCCTTTTCAAGATATTCTAAAGAAGGTATTGTGATAGCCAAATAGAGGTCGTATGCCAAAGTTACAACCCCAAAACGTTGATGTATCAATTTACCCAAATGGGGCCCATAATTTTGGCACTTTATCTCCTAGGGTTAGGGATTTGGATGTTTAGGGTTTTCCATTGTTTCTCAATAATAAATATGCCTTTGAGCCTCATTGTAACACAATTTAGAGGCATGTAGCCACCACATCTCTTCTCAAAGATAAGCTATCATCACCCGAGCTAGTTGATTTCCATTTATGTATGTAAGCATATTTAAGTTCTTTGATATTAATGAGATGAAGTTTTATTTATGTTGCATCTATGCATTTATGTGTATATATGTATTTTGGTGCATTCCTGAATAAGTCTGGATCAATGCACTCAACATAGTGATTGGGTGCAGCAACTCGGTAATTATATTCTCTTTCTGTACATGAATTTTAACTTCATACAACACCTTTGAATTGTAACATCTATATATATTTTATATTTTTAATTATGTTCAGGTTATTAGACACATGACACTGTGATTTTTTTCACTTTTTTATAGGTGCATTTGTTCCCATCTATATGGGTATATGGACATCATTTTCACATGGAGGATGTCGATGATGGTTGCATGACACAAGAGTATGGAGTGGAAGTTGAGTTCGATCAATCTAGTCGTGCTAGCAACCGCGATCAAAACCTAATGCAAGGGACATTATGTTATGTTGGAAAGATAAAATAGATCAAGCAAGTGGACTTCTCTTTGTTCCAATATGTTATTTTTAGGTGCAAGTGGTGGGACATCTTTGATAAAAATGATGTAAAGAAGATGATGATAGTGGTCTAATATCTATCAACTCTAGAAAAATGTGGCATGAAGCTAGGGAGACTTATGTTTTTCCAAAACACAAGAACTAAATGTTTTTTTACCCAGATGTGTTGGATAGGGATTGGTGGTTCGTTTTAAGACACGATAATAAGGATTCAAGGTCACAACCCTTCTCGAATAGGAAAATGAGAACAAAATAGTGAATTTGTAATGGTGATTAAGAGGTATTTGTTTGACTTTCAAATAGACTTGGCGATTCATTTTTGTTTCCTATTTAGATTATGGGAAATAAGTATCTATTTTTCTATGTATTTATAACTAAATTATTTAAAGTTGATATGTCTTTATAATTGTGAACATGATGTAATATTAGCTAGGAAAAATGTGAAAAACATGAAAGTGACTATCTTGTGATAAGTATGTGGAAAAAATAATATTTTTTGAGTTGTTCCTTAAGGAACAATCAAATATATTATTTGTCAAAAGTTTAAATCTAACATATTATCATTTTTGTATTATTTAACTTGTATTTTTTTCTTTCTTAAAGTTAAATTTAAACCAGTACAATAGCAAATAAAGAACCGAAATAACATCAAATTTTTTTTTTAAGTTATATTAAATCTAAATTAATTGTTCCGAAGGGCACTCTACAACTCAGTGTGAGAGAGATGTTGTTATGTAACGTTACATTTAAAAATAAGAAAATAATAATTTAAATTAGCAAATTAAAAATAGTAATAACAAAAGAAATTAATGTTGGTCACAATTACAACAAATAGTATTATTGATATTACACTATGTGTAATTCATTCTATGTTCCATTTATATGTGATATTTAAAACAAAAAATATTTTACTCATAAGTAAAATATTTCAATGTCCATATTAAATACCATAATTTTATAGATAATTTATATAGACAAAAGTAAAGTAATTTAAATTGAAAATTTGCTTACATTTTCACTTTAGTTAGAAAGATTGAGAGAATTCTTATTCCATTGATAGTTTCTTTCTAATTCAACATATGAAGGATATTTGTAAATTGTCATTGTTTAATATGGATTTGGATATGTAATATTTTAGAAAAATATTAATAATAAAAATAATTTAAATGTATACATACAGGAAAAAACTATGAGGGAGTATATTTTAACATTTTAATGTGTAGAACGTGAATTATAAATAAAATATTTCAATGTCAACTATTTGAACTCCGAATCTACCAAGCACTTGGAGAGATAAAATTTCTTTTCACTCTAAAAGATGTTTGCATCTCAAGAGATTTGATCCCTCTCGGCACTTAGTAGATCCATAGTTAAGATGGATCTAGGTTGCAGGTTATAAAAAAATGTGAAATAAGATTTTTAAATTTAACAATAGATTGAATTTTATAAACCAATATTGAATCAGTTAAATTGTATTTTTGAATAATTTATTATTAATAATATTTTATAATAAAAATTGAATGAATTACACATTTTTGTTTTATTAAAAACTAATTAAATGATTTTACCTTTAATTATTTTTTCCTTGTCAGTGTTGAAATATTTTACTAATTAAGTTAGATTGAATATCAATGAACTATCTAAGCAATGGAGAAATATTTATCATAATTTTACAGTCATAGTTTCAACCATACTAAACTTTGTAATTTATAAAAACATCTTTGCAGTTTTTTTTAAGTAAGTCGTTTTGCATGCAATTTCATATATAAAAGTTTGATATAAGTTCACCAATACACAATCTATAAATATTATTTCATAAAAATAAACATCATGATGATAACCATCTAACAATCATAAACATCATGTAAGATACACATTCGAATACACTACCATGATCTAATTATATACACCTCTAGCACATATAAATGTCATTATCTAGCACACAAATCTAATAATCTTATAAGGCATCATCAACGTGATCACATTTAACAAAACACAAACATTGTAATCTAACATCATCACCACAAACATCCTCAAAATAATATAAATATCATGTCAAATAACCGCTATCACATACACATCTTTCTACAAGCACATGAAATGAACATATCAAACATGACCTAACGATATACACATCAACACCAACATATAAGTTAAGTACATAAACATGAGCAAAAAAATTGCACCATCTATATATGCAAACAAGTCAAATAAGTGCAATCAAATCTCTGATTAAACGGATGTAGTGCTAGCCTAGTATGCAGTAGAAGACAATGGATGGTCAACTATTGACGCATGATCAACGTCTATCGAACTCAGCTAAGGTGGAGGAGGAGATGGCTGGTTTGCATGAGTAGAAGACGATGGATGGTCGACTACATCTGTGCACTCATTGCAGTCCGACGAACCCAGAGGTCAAGGAGGTGGTTGGTTTGCTTTGTGATGAGAAACATGAGGCAGATTCTCTAACTATGACATTTCGTCATCAAGCGATTGAGGAGGTGTATTTCCAGATGGATCACCTACACCCTGACGGCCATGATTCGATGGGGTGGTACTTCCAGAAGAATCATGATCACCAACCTCATCATCATGATCATGATCATCACCCTGATCATGATCATCACCACCCTCATCTAATGTATCTGTTGTTGCATGATGTTGGATTACATCCCTCATCATTATTAGTACCCTACTAGCTTTGATGATATGCCACATAAGGGACATCATATCGTGCAAACACACCTTGTACAAGCCCATGAAGCTAGGATTTGCAGTGATATTTCAAGCCCTCGTAGGGCGGACTCCCTCATCAAAAAAAACTCTGGCCAATTTTTCGTAGTAGTCCGTCTAAATTCGCAACCAACCCTACAGCCCCATACGCCCACGCCTCCTTGAGGATGTGTTCACCCTCTTTGGCCTCTCCCATCTCCTCATCTCCTCCGCCATCTGATGGAGGAGGAGGCATGCCCCCATCAAATGTATTGATGTCTACAAAATATATAGTATAGAAAAATAATTAGACAAATTCATTAAAAAAATTTAAAAACAAGTTAAAGAACATGCTAGAATGAATTTTATTGTAATTTGTTAAAAAAATAAAATGAAACTAGATTAATTTAAAGAAAACACTAATATTACCTCTATCATCTAGAGGCTCAATCGTTGTGAAGAAGATGTTGGGATACCATCTCCAATAAATTCCCGCATATGGAAATGCCAACGTGACAAACACACGGTCATCCTCACTGCCCAGTAGCACCAGTGCCTCAGGAGAAATCCTGGTCGAATAGTTTGGCATGCCCCTCTTGGGCATCATCTCCCCCCACTTGTGCATCTAGACCTCAGTGATCGACCTAGGATGGTGATGGTCAAATGTAGGCCTCGTTTTTGGAAACCTTTCAAAAAATAAATGAGAAAGTTCAGAAGCAGAAGGGAAGGTCTCCCTCCCATGTCTTAATGCATGACATCTATCTAAAGCCATGCAAAACTACTTAAAAAAATGGCAGACTGTCTCATGAAACATGGCAACTGAATCAAAGTATCAATATAGTACAAAATAGGGAAACTAATGTGCTTCCCATCACTACTAAAGTGTAAAATCGTGGTGACTAATAACGAGAGGCACCTAACCTCCTTTGTAGCAAAAGAAGAAATCTTTTGCTATCCACCACATAGCTGAAAATATGATGGATGGACCACATGAGGCTCGACATATCTACAAGTGTACGCAAGTTGACTCTCAACTGCAACCCCATGGGGGACATCAAGGAACTACGGAAAATCCTTCCCTCTCTTGGATAGTTCATTAATAAAATATATATCCTCCTAAGTGGGCATATACCATGCCATAGGACTGACACATAAAGCTTGCTCTTAGGCACTCCATCGGCAGATCAGATGCGAGAATAAGAGATAGTGCGCTTTCAGGGGTGTAGCCTCTGCATAGTACTTGAGAAGGCCTACATTCCTTGAGAGCACTCAGGTCACTATAGTAATAGGGTGAGGGTATAAATCCTTCTCCCTCTCTCTTATCTGCCATGTTCGAACCATATTGTATGGGTACACTTGTTGGTCCTACTCTTAGTGGTGCTCCCTCTGCTGACATATTTGTTACATGATTGACATATAAAATACACCAGCCTCATACATAAAATACAAGTTTTTTATTAAATGAAACATGTATTTATAAATATGGAAACAAAACTTCCAATTATAAAAAAAAGTCATTGGTGCGCTCAAAACATAGTCATGCACTAGTGTCGATGCACTTTCAACTATAACCGTACCGATATCGGTGCACACATAAGTATGATGCACTGTTGTTGGTTCACCAATTTAACTTGTAAATGTGGTGTGACATACTTGTGCACTGGTGCACATGGATAACTATTTCATAGCGGTACAATACATTCAAGTTATCGAACGCACTGAGCTATAGCTATATTTTCTAATATTATTTTTGTGGTACATTTGGTAAATATAAACGCACTGGGCGTGACACACCAACGTACAATTTGTTGCATCTTTCCCAGTGCATTTTAATTTACGAAACACACTACAACAACAGCAATGAAATATGTTCATGCACCGAAATGCAGTGCACCCTGTAAATTTACAAGGCGCACTGCTATCGATGCAAGTTGAACATATCGAGTGCACTGTGTGACGTTTTATTTTTTCAAAAACATTGCCTTATTTAACCTAATTTATAATTCTAATCCATAAAAAAATTAAATTACAAAGAAACATAGACATTACCTGGATATTTGGTCACCGGGGAGGCATTGTGGACACGTAATGGAGAAAAATAAATTCTAGCATAGTTTGAAAAAATGGGAAACTCGGCTAGTGAGCATAGTATGGAAGATGGTGAGCAAGAGAAGCACCAATTCTAGGGTTCTTGCATATGGCAAGAGTGGCATTGATGCTTTAGATATCTTTCTCACTGTAGATGGTAAAAATGAGAAATTACGATAGGGAGGACTTTTTTATTTAACCATCCTCCGGTGCATTTCTCTAATCGCACTGGTGCAGGATCTGTCTAAGAGCATCCCGCTTTTTTTTAAATTAAAAAATATTGCGGTGCATTTGTTAAGATGCCTCGAGGCATTTATACATAGGTACCATGTCGGTACTGTGTTTTTACTGCACTTGGGCGTAGTTGGAAAAGAGCACCGCATTTTTCTGAAATTTAAAACTACAGCAATGCTCCTTACAGACATGCACTAAGGCATTTTACTATATGAAGGACATTGGTGATGTCGGCTATGAATGCACCAATGCGTTGTGTTATCTAGTGCCTCGTGTTTTTTTATTTTATAAAAAAAAAAATTCTACAGTGCACCATGTTATATGCAACATCTGTGCATGTATGGATAATAAAGCACTGATGCGTTTGTAGATTTTAGATGCACTCTCCATAAAACGTTCGCTAAAACTTTTGCCCACCCACTTCCGATAGTGACCTTTTCTACAATGTATTTTTGGGCTATTTTTATAGGGGCTTTGCAAAAACCTCCGCTAGAAGGCCTTTTCCTTGTAGTGCCCATTTATCATTAGTGTAATCATCATTCTTCTTCTTTATATCGATGATATTGTTCTTATGGAAAGGAATCCCTTTGATATTGGCAAGTAATTAAGAATCCTCATGGATTTTTGCTCCAGTAAGGGTATGACTATTAACATTGACAAAATAAAGTTATCATAATTAAATGTAAAAGATCACTTATAATAATGTCATATATGGCAACTTGGAGGAAGCATCTTCATACAAATATCTCAAAATCAATATTCATCACAAGCTCAACTAAAACTATAACATTAAAAAAAGATGAATGGAGTGTAGAAAGCTTACTTGGGCATGAAAATAATTGTAAATCAACAAACCCGTGGATGTGGGATAAGAAAAAAATTCTCTTTGAGACTCTCGTCACTCCTATTATTTTATATGTATGAGAAGTTTTGAGGTGCACTATTTCTAGATAATCGTGGAGAAAGATAGAGAAGATCTAAAATAATTTTTATAACTCATAATCTTAAAATTAAAGATAATAAACCCTATCCTATCCTCCTCATAGAAGTGAGTTTTTGTCCATCGAAAACACAAGTATGACTTTGTACCTAATGTATAAGAACAAGTTAAACAACATGGAAGACGAGGATTTTAAAAATTGATTCAAAATTCAACCAAAACCATCTTCAACTCAAGTGAGGATGGTATAAAGATGGTTGGTCTTGGCTAAATCATTGGGGAACAAAAGAAGAGATAGTTCTGCAAAATACATATAAAATTAAGATACTATGAGGTAATCACCCCTAATCTAGAATATAAGAAATATCTCTTTGTTTCGATTATTGTAAAGAAAAAAAATCAACCGTAATCTAGAATATAAAAAATATCTCTTTGTTTCAATAATTGTAAAGAAAAAAAATCAACAATGTTAATAAGAACAAATTCTCATAAACTTCATAGTGAAATTGGGCATTGTACAATTTCCAAAACACCATAGGATGAATGAACGTGTAAGCCTTGTGACATGAAAAATGGTTAAAGATGAAAAACACTTTCTCCTAAAATGCTCAATGTAAACCCATATTAGATCTCAATTTCAAAAGGTATATCACTACCAACCCTCTTAACCTTCGAAGTCAACAAAACCCTAATGATCTTGGAATACCTCCCTTAATATTCTTCAGACACAACTACAACTATAAAAAATCTAAAACAATCTATTACCTTCTTAAAAGGTTAAAGAAAATTAGCTATGAGGGTTAGCCCAATTAGTTGAATCATCATCATTAAAACACTTTTGCTATTAAAAAATCACAGATTCAATTCTTTCAAAATTCTTAAAAAACATACTCCTAAAATAAAGTAAGATAGCCGTTTTTAAATTCCAAAAAAATTCCAACTACTTTGCTGGTTCAAAATAATAATATTTAAAATCCCATAATAATACTTAAATATTATATATTTATTAAATATTATCCATAACGTGCTTTTCGACCATAACGTACGTTCTAAGAAAATGCTATTTGTTGGATTATTTAATCCTGGAGTCAAAGTAAGAAGGGGATTATGACGTAATATCATCCCTGAACAACCACATTTCTACTCGTCTTCTTATGAAACCCCTTTTTTAATTAAAATTTTCCATCATTCCTGTGATGATCCAGTTGTTTCAAATAACAATTGAGCTAAAGAAAAAAAAAAATTAATGAAATGTCCCATAACCTTACAACTATTTTTTAAAGCACATTTTATAGATTATAGTAAAGTCAACCTTATTTATACAATTATATTTCATGTAACAAGATACGATTAGTTGTGAGTTCTTGAATGACTATATTGATCATATAGCAAAGTTTGAAGTTATACTAAATAAATAACTTCATATATTATTATTTAAGATAAAATTTATATATATATATATATATATATATATATTAAATGTAATTTTCATTATTATATTTATAAGTTTAGATTCACATCTATTATTTGCAAATGTTCAATTTTTTTTTTTATCTAAAGAAATTTGTACTTCAGAGAGGTTGATCCCTTTCTATAATAGACAACCTTTAAAATAGGTTAATTAAAGAAGACTATTCAAAAAAACCATGAACTAAAAAAACATCATGGGAAAAAATCTATAATATTATATAGGTTTAAGTTCCCCTTTTAAATAAGCTAGATTTCAGATGAATACCATGGGTAATTTATAGGGGTTCTCAATACCATGGGCCATTTAATATTATATTTATTATTTTAATTTTATTTTTGATATATATTTTTTTTATTATGTAATTTGACTTCGTCAAAATGTTCACATTACATTAGACATCTCTACCATAGAAGAGACCATCTCTCTATGCAATAAAAAAATAATATCTCTAAAAATTTAAAAATATTATTATTATCTACTTTATTATATATAAGTTTATTTAAAATATTTATAAAATATATTGAATATACCTTATATATTGAATATACCTTGAATATAGCTATGATTAGGTTTCTGTTGTACAAGCACAAACTCCATAACATAGACGATCATAGACTTCCTAAGCTAGCTTTATATTCCAGGCAAAACCACCTAAGGCTCAATCGAGGGTGGCATAAAGAGACAAGGGCCTGGTTAAACTATTGGGAGATCAACGAGAATGATGCATTGCAAACCATAAATAAAATTAAAGATATTGTTTCTTCTAAGTTCAAAGAAAAAATGTGGTGTGAGAAAGATTTAGTGTCTAAAAGAAAATTAAGTTATTATAAGAAGGTCATCAACCCCACCCTAGAAGATCAAAAGTATATCTCTATTTTAACTAGCTAAAAGAAGAAAATTAATATAGAAAATATTAGAATGAATTCTCATGAGCTCCATAGCGAAATAGGTCGTTGGGCAATTCCTAAAACACCATGAATGGAAAGGATCTGCCATATATGTGAGAATAGGAACATCGAGGAAGGATGAAAACCACTTCCTCTTAGAGTGCCCTGCGTACAACCACATTAGATCTCAGTTTCACAATCTTTGTTACAATATTGATCTTCCTAGCCTTTTACAATGTCAAAATTATAGTGAGCTTGGGAGGCTTCTCTCCAAGCTTTTTGAGCATAGGAATAAAATCTTAAATCAAAATAAATAATTTGTTTCTTTAGGTCCGATAGACCAATGTTTGGTCTCAGTGGACGTTAACCATCATCATCATCATCAAAAATTCTGAAGGATAGTTGAGTTGGTTGAGTTCCTCTTGCTAAGTACCTTGTTTATCGGGAGGTCACGAGGTCAAATCTCCTCAACGCCCTTAGGGTTAGGCCTTGCTAGTTTAGTCGATGGGTAAATCCCTTCAGGTTGATCTAACTGTATATTCCCGTGGATGTAACGACTACTCAGCGTCTATGAACCACCCTAACACTCCCATGACTAATCTTATTAATGAAATTGTTAACTTAAAACTAAAACTTAAAAAAAAAACAAAAAATTATTAAATACTAAGTATTATAAGATATAACATGATTTAACCTTTTTTTACAATAATGAAATGACATATTGATATTTAGACCTTGTTAGTCGAAATT